>KK351083.1:658144-724183 GCA_000671755.1 Glossina brevipalpis
CCTCTAATGCTTTTGTCAAATGTCATTCAGGTCAATTTAGACATGATTCATTAACAAATTGTTGTTATTTGAAGAAAATCGAAATTTATGATTCAAGTACTCACCAACCATACAAAAATTAATTTTTTTATATTCCCCTGTGTACGTCTCTGGCGAGGGACATGTACACTAACTATTTTTTGTTTTTTTTTTTTTTGTAAATTCGAATTACCATCAGCTACACCGCTTGCCGCAGGATTCCTCAGTATTTTTCAAAAAGATTGGAAAAATTCTTGTTAAACCGTAAAAGTTTAGCTGAAACTTACTATGATCTAATTACGGGTTCTATAATAACTCGAAACTTACTATGATCTAGTTACAGGTTCTATAATAAATCGAAAACTGAAATGAGAATAAAAAAAATTAAATTTTCGAAATTACAAGAATCTCCCATTTGAAATTTAGCAATAATTCCTTTTCAAATTAGATGAAAAAGAAACAATAAACGAAAAATTCGAGGCAAAGTATGTTCTTCTAGAGAAAGATTTCAAGATCATCATTATTACAAAAAAAAAAAAAAATTATAGACATCTTATTACGAAAAAATGTTTACTAAGTTTTCGTAAATAGACCTCAACTTGGAAAAGTTGTTATTTGAAAACAAAAAAAAAAAAGATATTATTTTTAATGTCGACGAGCCAAGAAACAATGAAAACAGTGATCCGTTTTATTGAGTCAATGCGGAGACATAGGAGAGGATGAGATAATTTTTTGTGTGAATTGTCTCTCGTATAATTTCTTACAAACAGTTGACTTTTATCTTACCTCGTTGTCAGGTAAGATTTTTAGTATTTAGCTATAAAAAGAGTTCGAGAATAGTGTAATAAGCTTGGGTTAAGTAGATATTTTTTTTTACCCGTTCTCATATAAGAGTCCTCCCGAAAAGTAAATCTTCTTACAGGAAAAATGTATGTATATTAAAAGCAATGCCTAGCTTACGTTCGACCTTTCCTGACTCTAACGATGTAACTTGTTGTTAAATACAACATGTTTTATAGTATAAAATTTTTTAGATTTTAAATGATTTAACGTTTTTCCATTTTTTCGTTACGAAACTATTGTTATGCATAAAACTATTAAATACGGTTTATTACGTATTGTGCTAATTAGCTTAATGACTCTGAAATAATAGGTGCGTGCAAAGGTTTTTTTATCATTTTTTCACTTGAAAAAGTCAATTATTGACAAAAATTGGTACAATATATATTAATCAGAATAATTTCCATCATTTTCTATATATTTTACTCATCTTTCTCGCAACGTGGCGATACTGTGTCGCCAGAACCCATGGTTTCTTAAGACTATCAATGAATCGAACTTTTTTCGCAGTTTCTTAACTTTGTGGGAACACGTGCCAGCCAAGCCATGCTGCATCGATCTAAGCAATTGGTAATCAGAAGTTATTATGCCCAGTAGCTACGGTTGAGCTGGAACAATATATCTTCGACAAGTCTTGTAACATGTGGCCGTATGTTGTCATGCAAGAGGATGACTTTGCGTTTGTTAGCCGCTTTTGGTGGTCTTTTTTGCAACAATACATTGTCCATCGAGTTTGTGACTGCATCTCAACGTGTAAAGATCTCAACCGGTTGTATATGGTGTTCCGTTTTGCGTTTTTATCTTCTATGAAAAGAAAATTCATTTGTAAATACATATAAATTAATAAGAAAAATATGTGTTTGTGTAAAGCAAATATTTGCAATTCGACAGAAAAGCAAAATATATTGTAGTGTAATTACGCAACCCCACACACATCTGAAGTGTGAGGGAAAATAAAAACAAATAAAAACCAATCAAAATGACCTACTCAAGAAAGTTTCGAATTGCATTTCTTCATTGAATCAAATCAATGAAGAATGCAATTATACAAAACGCCCTCATTACTCATATTCATTAATTGTTTATTTCATATTTTTATATTTTTACTGACTAGGATTAAGCAATAATTGTAATTATTCATATTAATATAGTAATAAAAAAATTTGTATAAAAACTGAAGAAATCTTTAATAAATTATCACTTTTTTCAAGAATGATCACACATGCGTTATAACTCGCATATTATCACTTTAGTTTCGTTAGAAGAATTTGCCGAATACCACTTTGGCAAATTCGAATACCACTTGGCGTACTAAAGCCCAGTAAGCTTTTTTATTTTTATATATATGACAAACCTGCGTCCTGTACCGTGTCCTCCACAGTAAAATAAAATGGAAGACGCGTGTACATTTTTAAATTGGTAAACACCTATTACAATATACATATTAGCCGCATTTGCTTGTTTATGTAGTTGATGCTTTTAAAGGCTTTTAATTAAAGTCGTTAAAATTTATTAACGGGATTACATCATTAAAATTGATACAATTAACTCAAATCTAAAAAGAAAAGCAAGAGAAAGAGAGAATTAAAAATAAACTAAAAGAGAATTAAAACTCGCTGCTAATCTTTTTCTTAGCTGAATTGTAATAGTAAAAACCTTAATTACAATAATAATAAAATAACAGTTTTAATCATTAAATTTGTGATACATCCAACTCAAATCTAATAAAGAAAGTGAAGATAGAGTGAAAGAGAATTAGAAACTCGCTGCTAATCACCTTTAAATCTGAGAGAAAAAAGAAGGAAGAATTCTCTCTCTCTCTTGTCCACACCGAAAGAAAAGCTTGTGGAAGAGAATTAAAATCTCTTAAAAACTTGCTGCCTTGTAAGCATTGTTCGTGTATTTGCTTTTTTTTGTTTAATCTTTTATTGGTATGAAGTTAGCCCCCAAAAATTTTTGCTGTTTGTGTCTTTGCTAAAAATGACTTTGCTAAGATAATTGATAATAAAGCAGGATGGAAAAATAAACAAAATACTTACGAAAACTAAACAATAATAGAAAATACAAACATAAATAAAAAACAAAATCATGCCTTATGTTATAAAAAATAATTATCTAACAATATTCATCATGCACAGTGCGCTTGTAGTTTCACAAAAATTACAAAGTACAAACCACATTATAAAAAATTTTTAAGAAATAATACACCTCCAGTTTTTTGATATATCTTAAAGGGTTCGAAAAGCTATCAGAAAAACCTAACTTTATGATCCAAAGTAGGGGACATCATAGTGAAAAGTGCAAATATGCACCATTTCCTATACGATTATGTGTTCAGCATAATTGTTAAAGCCTCCTAAGTAAGCAGCGCTTTTTCTTTTATTGTTAAACAACGATATGACGCAATGTAACGACGAGCTCAAAAGNCAAATATTTGCAATTCGACAGAAAAGCAAAATATATTGTAGTGTAATTACGCAACCCCACACACATCTGAAGTGTGAGGGAAAATAAAAACAAATGAAAACAAATCAAAATGATCAAGAAAGTCTCGAATTGCATTTCTTCATTGAATCAAATCAATGAAGAATGCAATTATACCAAACGCCCTCATTACTCATATTCATTAATTGTTTATTTCATATTTTTATATTTTTACTGACTAGGATTAAGCAATAATTGTAATTATTCATATTAATTTAGTAATACAAAATTTGTATAAAAACAGAAGAAATCTTTAATAAATTATCATTTTTTCAAGAATGAGGACACATGCGTTATTACTCGCATATTATCAATTTAATTTCGTTAGAAGAATTTGCGAGTACCACTTTAGCAAATTCATACTGTCTTGGCGTACTGAAGCTGCGTCCTGTACCATGTTCTCCACAGTAAAATAAATTGGAAGACTCGTGTACATTTCTAAATTGAATCAACTTTCATTACAATTGCCTGAAACATGGACATATAGAAACATATAGAAAGTATTTTTGTTTTATTTTTATGAAACTATTACTATCTTTACTATCAATGCAATTTTATTTAGCAAAATTAAAGTTTCTCTAACTTCTTCCATTGCTACAGTAATGGAATGCAGGCTATGTGTTTAATTACGTATAAACATGTATGATGTTCACAAGAACTTTGCCAATGGCTTAGTTTTTCTTATGGCAGCACATGGAACATACCACATAAAGATTTGCATTGCAAGTGGTATAAAATTGAGTTGATCCAAGAACTTAACCCTAAATTTAAAATTTTGCTGCTTGTATAAAAAATAAATAAAATTTTAATATTCACGTTTAGTAAACTTACTATTACAAAAACCGAATTGCAGCAGAGTGAAATTTGGATGTAGATTTCGCATCAAACAATATAAAGTTGAATCCAACCCTCACAAACTCTAATTTTTTTCATTCCATTCCATTCCTTTCCGAAAGCCAGTACTTGCCAAACCTTGTAGATAATTTCTTTCTCCTCAAGAATGTGCGTATTGTTGTATTGAAAATTTGCACTCGTGCTCAAATCTGGTTATTTCAGTCAGCTGTTCAGCTAGTCATAAATGAATATCGATGCTTAATTTTTACTAAATTTAAAGGCTTTTTTCTGTACAAGGGTTTTACAAACAAAACCCCATATACTTCTCTTATCTTGATTGCAACCTGTTTTAAGCGAGTGTGCATAACTTGAATGCTTTATATGAAATCATTCAATTCTAAAAAAGTTAATCGTTAAGAAGAAAATACACATTTTACCTCGTTTTTTTTATATAAAGTGTTGTGAATAACAAGGTACTGGAAATAAATAAATCATTAGTAAAGATGTGTTTAATATCAAAAAGAGAAGACGAAGCAACAGTATTATATAAAGTGGGGTTTGGCACAATCTCTATTTAAAATAGGAGTAACCGATTACTCGTCAAATTAAATCGATAAAAATATACGCGATATCGAAATACTTTTATTGCATTCAGTAATACGGTTCTGCAAATTTGCGGAAATTTATCATAAACAAATTCCTTGTTGCTAATTGCCACTAGTTATATTTTTTGGGACAATGTCAGGATATGACGAAAATCCTTTCGGTGAACCTATAGTAGACAATCCATTTGCGGTAAGAGTTTTTAATCAATTAATAAAGAGTGGGCTACGACAATGTTAATAAGTTTTAGACAAAAATCATTTCCAATATAAAATTGGAGTTATCCATGCACATATGATCTTTTTATTTAGGACCCAGCTATTCAACAAGTAACTCGGACAAATGCTAACGTGCAAAGTTCCTTAGAGGATTATAACCCTTTTGAGCAAGAACAAGTAAAACCACAATTACAAATTAATGCAACAAACAATGCCGCTGTTGTCCAACCACAATCGCAAAACATTCCATCCACTCAACCACGAGTTGTGACTGCTGCCACACCCAGTATGAGTGTGCAAATTACTACAGAAGAGTTGCAGGTAATTAGGTGAAAATATAATTTGTCTAATTAAGTTAATTTATTATATCGTTAAATTTTCCAACTATCAACATGAGTTTTATTATAAACCACACTATTAAATTTTTGCCTTATCCAGAAACGAGATGAAATTTGAAGATATATATGCTTTCAAAAAACAAAATTTCAAAAGTAAATCAAATATGACGAGGTTAATTCAAAGATATTATTTCACTTCAAGTATGTACGAAGGTCGCATTTATATTCATCAGTGAAATTTGTCCACATTCACCTATTGGTGCACTTAAAATTATGAAAAACAGCGTGGTCTTGTATATTTTCCTGCTATTTTAATACGGAAAATAAGCAATGTAAGAAGCTTCGACTACGGTATAAGAATCACCGATAGGTAGCTCATACGAAGGCAACAATTCCGTAGTTTCTGAATTATACCAGCGCGCACCAGTATTATACTACGTTTCATAAATATCGAAATGTGGGAAAAACCGCAGTAAGGTTAAACAAAACATTTTTTGTTTTGTTTCATTAGAACACATTGATTAAATGTGCTATTTACAGCATCGTCCAATCAATACAACAACTAAAATTGTATTTAATACAACGTAATTTTCAGGCTTCTCATACCCGCACTAATTTTTTATATATTTTCGTCATAAAATATCAAGAGCTATATTTTCTTGCCATATAAACATTCAAAATTCGCAGGAACCCTTATATTGGCGGGAGCTCAAGACTTGAACCGACATGATCGGTTATAAATTAGTAGTATAACTAAACAAATGCGATCTGTAGATTAAATACAAGAATAAATGTGTAGTCAGGAAACAGTTCCGAATCGATTGTTACAATAAAGGTCAGTTCATCGCGCTTTCTTGTGAGAGTTACCTCATCAAAATTTCAATATACTCGTAAGTTTTGTTAGGCATAAAAATTACAAATTAGAGCTGTATATAGTTCAAAGTTTCAAACAAGAAAATTTTTTGAAAATTAGATTATAGATATAGTTCAGGTCATTGATGTATAGGAGAAATAGTAAGTGATTATCTTGGGATACAAGTAAAACGTCATGGGAAACTCATCATAGGCCATAAAGTTGAAAACAACTAAAAGATCTGTTATGAAGATTAGAACTTTTCCATTTCAATAAATTTGAAGAAAAGCAAATTTAAAAATCTATAGCTTATGATTAACCTGGTCAAAAGTTATACTAAACTCTGTATATGCAACATCAGGGTTTGAACCACCAGAAAATGCCTTGAAAACATAACTAGTAAATTCCAAAATTTTCATTACAGTGGAACCTTCTTTAAGGAAGGCATCTTAAAATGGGGAAATAGATGATTTGATAATGAAATGTATTTGATGAGTAACAATTTTGGTAAAGTTCAATTTGGTAATACCTTCGAATTCTCTCACAAGATGCAGGATAAAAAGGTTATTTCTGCAAAACAGAGGGTTTTCAAAGAGGGTTTGAAAATGTTTGACATAACGCCACAGTTCATCAGTGCATGATTTGTACATACATGATGATGGCATCAGGTCCTGACGCGCAATCATACTTTAGTGATCTTAAACTTTAATAATATGCCAGAGCTTGGTCAGAAATGACCAAGTTAGAAACCGAAACAGAAGTAATTATTTGGCATACGACAATTATCAGTAAAATCAGAGTTGGCAATAGAAATTATTCGGAAGTATTCGACAGAGAGGAGTTAGAGCCTTAAAACACATCGACGAAGGAAATATGGAGATTTTATTTTGTGATTAACAAATTTATAAAATATATATTATAAAATATTTTGGGTAAGTAATTTTATTAGTTATGGTAATTAAATCTGCAGCAGAGCTTTTTGTGTAGGTTCGTTTTTCTTCCTTTTATAATATTTAAGTACTTTATTGAATCTTGATGAACAGGTATTTCGAAAAGAGGGTTGTGTGGCCAGAATGGCAGCAGAAAATTCTAGTTTTATATATTATAAAATAAGAATATATACAAACCCAACAGAAAAAAAAGACTAATATTTGATAACAGAGTTGTGAAAAGTGAATTAGCGGATTTAGCGGACTCTATAATATACTTATATTCTTGAGTTATATTCTAAGTTGGTTTAATATTTTCACCGTATCATTCAATTATTGATCCTCTGTCACTGAAATGCTCACAGTCGCAAAAACCCAGTTTCTTAGTTCGGAGTATTTTGCATTTTGAAGAGTTTTTACGATGGTGGATTCTAATAATGAAAGGTTTTTGCAGTTGATTTTAATATATTTGTTTAATACCAGTTCGTTTTTGTGGATAATACTAAAATGTAAACGTAAAACACTTTCCACATTCGAATCCAATACCTTATGCTTGTAAATTTAATCCCTCTGTGAAATATTGGACTTTAAAAATTTTAAACAAAAGAGACAAATTAAATTTGGTAAGAAAAGAACTTCATATTTATGTGAATTATAATTATATTGAATAATTTGTGCACACTTGAATGAATACCTGTAGACACGAATTGGTGTAAGTAAAGTGTAATGAAAATATTCTTATAACATCTCCTGAAAACCACAGCGGATTATCATATATCGAAATTATAACTAATAAAGTAAAATTGACAAGTAGAACCACCTAAATATACCGGCGAGCTAACCACCGACATTAGGATGCGAACACAAATTTCTGTTCTTTACAGCGTAAATAACAAGATCAACTTAGCTAAGTCAAAGATGAACGAAACCGCTCTCAAATTTATTCTTCTTTTACGATCAGTGTCAATTAGACACGCAAGTACGTTGTACTAGAAAAAATCTAAAAAAACCTTTTATATTACATATTACATTGCCATTAGATGTCATCTGCCACTCAAGATCGTATATAAGTAGATTTACTTTACTCGCCGGTATATTTAGGTGGTTTTGCTTGTCAATTTTACTTTATTCGTTATAATTTCGATATATGATAACCCGCAGTAGATTTATTAATGTGTGGTTTTTGATTTTTCGCAATTATGCGCTTACGTATCAATTAATTAAACAGTAAATTTACGGTCAAGCAGGCGCACGGATGACAACGCATCAAATTTACTACCGATCAACCAAAACGGCCCTTGAATGGCAAAAGCAATATTCCATGACAGAATGCAAATGACATTAGCTAATTTCTTTCGAAAATTTAAGCGATTCTAATTAGCGTTGTCATTCTACTATAACCACATTCGAACTCACCTGATGGGACTTGGAAGATGATGCTTCGCGCTTTTATAACAACAATCCCTACAATTGGCCTTACCATACATATTTATGTAAGTTTTACTGCTAACTGCGGGACCAAAACGAACTAGTGGCTAGTGACTTTGGTCCTCGCACTGCTGATGAAGGAATATATTAATCAATCTATATTTCTGTGCATTATAAATAGTTAACACATCTAATACACCGTCCTGTGATGCGTATGAAAAGAAATCGCATTATACTATTATTTCTGGACATTACTTTGATGGAATTAAGAGCAGCCTGAAAAAAGTTTTCACGTCTTAAGCAGAGAAGAAGAGGTTGCCTCTTACATTTTCGTCTCCAAATGAAGTTATCACATTTGAAGGTTTGTGAGCCACTATCTCCATCGTATCGTTTGGAGAAGGGCAAACAATTGAATTCTAAGCTTAAGCTCTACTTACTCTTTCTTACACAACGATTCATGGGCTACCTACTATACTCATTTAATTATTGCGACTGTCCTACGTGTTTGTTTCTATTAGAATTTTACCTTCTATCTAGAATAATCCGATTTTTTTTTTTTTTTTCATTAAGGTTTCAGCCGATATATTTTTTTTGTAGATTTTTCTTCTAATTTTGCTGAGACATAATGCGGATTTGTTGTTTTTTAGTACTTATACACTTTAGGAGTGTGCATGTGAATGAATTTGTTTCCAATAAATAAGAATAATAAATGAACCGAAAATACAGATGGAACGTATATATATTTTTAAAAACCGAGGTTTATATTTCATTGTTCTGAGCAGAATAACCTGTAGGAACTATCCTAATATACTATATATATAATTGGTTTGTTTTATTTTCATAAAACTTCGGCCTTCTGTTCTGTTATAGTTTTAATGAAATTTAAAATATTTTAGGAATAATTCAATTATTTAAAATATAAACTGCGTTTAGCCCCTCTTGGTCCTATTAAAAGTTTCTGCATTACGGATTATGTAGCTGGATGAAACCGGAGGATTAACTGACATTGATGTGATAAACTGAATTCATTTATTTTTATTTTTTTTTTACTCTTCATGGATTCTGTTTTGTTACAACTTTGTTGTAATGTTCCCTAACCTCCGCGAAATTATTTCAACATAACTTTTTTTTTATTTTATTATTGCAGCAAAATTTTATTATTTGCAACATAAGAATAATTAAAATTAATTAAGAAAAATAACGTATCATTAAATTCGATAAAAATCAGGTTTTTTGCCAATTGCTCGTACCTTTTCTAAGTACTACTCGCATTTTGTTTCTCTTCAACTTCTATCAGTATTTCATTGGAATTCCACCAAAGCGTGCTTCTTTTGTTTACCACTCCCTGGATAAAATTTTGTTCAAAATTTTTCTATACCACATTTCTATTTATTTGATCTCTGCTACAAAATAACTTGAATCTACTTGCAATTAGTTCCCTTGCTGTCAAAATGAATTTTGTATTATTGGATGAGTTAAAGGACAACTACTAACGTCAAGGACAGGATGTCGCTTTCAAACTTGATCTCTGTCTAATAGAATATTGTAATGCAGGGCGTCTAATATTTGGCAATCGTAACCGCGTAGTGATTCTGTTTTTCTTTAATGTTAAAAATTTTTACAAATTTTGTAACTTCCTTTTTAACCGCGGCTGAAGGATGGGGATATATTAAGTTTGTCAGTTTGTTTGCCCTAACTTAAATCGGATTAGCATTTTGAAGATATCTACCTCTCAACCTGAAACTATATCGTATATAAACATGGAAATCGTTTTAAATAAATCATTGTAGCTAAGAGTCTTTAATAACTGAGCTCATACTTAGGGGCAGACCTTGTAGTTGTAACTCGGGAAATTGTGACCTGGATATAACTGAGTTATTCCTTAGTCCCGGTCGCAAACATTAACCCGCTAAGTGCCGATATTTCAATCTATATGAAACATGTTGCTCTTGCTCGCGATATCATTGAGACGTCAAAACCTACGCGCAGTGCCTTAGTGTTGGGCGATTTTAACTTGCGTTAACGTGTTTATGAATGAAGTGTGTAAATGTGATTTGAATCTACTTCATCATAATAATCATATTCCTAATTGCAATGGGAGATTCTTAGATCTTAGTTTTGCAACCTTTCCCGGATTGCTGTAAATTTTTGCAAAGCATCCGAATATGCTAAATCGCACTCCTCCAAATCCGCAACATGCCTTTAACAAAACCAAAATTTTACTTCTCAAATCTCTATCGTCAAGCATCAGCTCGATTTCTCTACTGGGAAAGTCGAAACCAACCCCACTATCCTCATTTTATTATATAACATATTAAATTTAGGCATCTCTTCTGTCGCTTCAATCAAACAACTCTCGCTTCCAATCTCTTGTCCACCTTGATTTTAAAAATTAATTAAGTACTATAAGAACAAGAAACACGAACACCACAAAAGATATATGAACTATATACGTATGACTATTTAAAATAATCTACAGCTGTTTGCAAAATTTAATTATCACAACCAACAAAATTATTGTTTGTGTCTATAAAAAGCAAAATCGTCACTGCTTATTAATCTAAATTTATTAATCCCGAAAAATAAGTGTTCTTCCTTTAATAAATATCTTTTAATGGCTCTGCCTGCGCTGACGATCATAAAATTTCGAATTCTTTTACCGAATACCTCCAGCGTAATTTTTCTACTGTTGATAATTGCTCCTATCAAATAATTACCTCGGTTTCGGTTCCTAACTTGGTTATTTCTGAATATGACTTATTGCAAAATTCAAAACCATTAAAGTATGGTTTACTCGCGAAGGTCTGATGCCATCATCATGTACTCTTAAATCCACTATCAAATCATCTGTTTCTCCGTTTTCGCAGGCTTTCCTAAAAAAAAAAGCCAACAGTCCTCCTGTTTCACTGCAATTTATTGAAATGGATAAGCTTTTATGTTCATAATAGATAGTTTAGAGTTCTTTTCAACTCCATTACGTCTAACGAATTTGATGTGACGTCGAGTATCTCTTATTGCTCTCCTGTACATCAATTATCTCTCATCGGTGAATAACACAACTCACATTTTTATGTATGGTGATGATGTTAAAGCGCAGATTTCAATATTCGCTGATGATGTTCAACTGTTCATTTCCGTTATCTCGATATCGTACTTCCGTCTCCATTAATCCGATCTAGATAATCGGCTAACATTTTGCGCAATTAAGTTGGTAACATTAAACCTAAAAAATTTACTGCCGGCTTCTTCATTGATTCATGAAATTTCGAAAATATAGATTCGTTGATTTAAGGGCTTCATTTGATCGAAGACTATATTTTAGTCTATACTTTCAACTCGTCATAAACAAAGCTAAATTAACGCTAGGATCCCTTAAACGATGATTCAGAGAGTTCAACGATTTATACTTTACAAGAAGGCTAGAAATAAGCTTGTTGAGGCCAATAATTGAATATGCCTTCTCACACTAGTCAACAAGTAGAAAAATTATATCCGGCTGTGCCCGAATTTTTTATATTCACCATCTTCATCAATATATCAATCAAAATAATATAATACAATTTTTTTTTTCATACGCAAAGGACGGTGTATTAGCTGTGTTAACTATTTATAATGCACAGAAATATAGATTGATTAATATATTCCTTCATCAGCATTGCGAGGACCAAAGTCACTAGCCACTAGTTCGTTTTGGTCCCGCGCTTAGCTGTAAAACTTACATAAATATGTATGGTAAGGACAATTGTAGGGATTGTTGTTATAAAAGCGCGGAGCATCATCTTCCAAGTCCCATCAGCTGACTTCGAATATGGTTATAGTAGAATGACAACGCTAATTAGAATCGCTTAGGTTCTCAAAGGAAGTTAGTTGATGTCATTTGCATTCTGTCATGGAATATTGCTCTTGCCATTCAGCGGACGTGTTGGTTGGTCGATAGTAAATTTGATGCGTTGTAATTCGTGCGCCAGCGTGACCGTAAAGAGCCGCGGATGAGTTAATGTGCACCGAAAAAAACGACCGAAACGAAACGCCCACGCAATTTACTGTTTAATTAATCGACACCTAAAAGTTATAATTGCGAAAAATCAAAAAACGCGCTCTGCTCGAATTGGTGTAAGTAAAGTGTAAATAATGAATTATTATAATGTCTCCTGAAAATTGCTGCGGCTAATCATATATCGAAACAACAACGAATAAAGTAAAATTGAAATGTAGAACCACCTAAATGTACCGGTGAGCTAACCACCGATAATTCGCGTAAATATGAAACTCTTTTCTAACCGAACTAAATTTTTTTTTTCTTTAAAATTTTTAAAAGCTAGTATTTCATAGAGAGGTTAAATTGACAAGCATAAGATAGTGGACTCGAAGAAGGAAAGGGTTTCACATTTACATTCTGGTATTATCCATAGAAGCAAACTATTACTAAGCAAATGTATTAAAATCCACTGCAAGGACCTCTCAATATTAAAATCCACCATCGTAAAAACTCTTCAGAATACAAAATACTCCGATAAATTTCATCCGATTGTTGCTAAATGATCAGTAAAAAGTATTGTATTTTATTAAAAAAATTGTGAACGTGTCTTTAGGTGTACCATGTCCAATTTTCTTTGCGAAGTTTTAGGTGATCTTCATAAATGTTTGACGCTAAAGACTGTTACGAACTGTGTTCTGTCTGCATATATAGTCCATTTCAAGGTTGATCTTTCAATGTTGCCGAAAATCAACCGTTCTTTCAAAACGTGTAACCAATCAATTTTCAATTGGTGCATCTATTCTCGTCCTAGAATTTCATTTCGATTACTACGGTTTTTTACCGGCTAGCACGGCCATTCTGTTGACACTTCTGCGAATCTAACGCAAATGCATTTGATTTCATTGTAACTATTACAAATAGCTCTATATAGTGTTTTAAGCTTCAATTTGGTGTATAAGTGTTTTTGAACCATTCAAACTAACCTAACGCCTGTTTTGTTATTACCAAAAGTTATTTCCTTTTTTTACATGATGAGTTATCATCATCCGATTTCAAAATTTGTTCAACTCTTGTGTTCAGTGACGAATTGTTGATGTTAAGCCTTTTTTTGTGTTCAGTGACGAATTGTTGATATTAAGCCTTTTTTTGTTCTCAATAATTAAGTTTTTATTTCCCCCTTTGGTTTGTTCTTGTACTTCTTATACACTATTGTACGCCTTTTCATAGGTGTTTTCCAAGTTACTGGCCCCCATCAACGTTAACATCTTTTATTCCAACAATTGATTTTGTATGTTTCTCATTTCTCAAATCAAATACGAAATGACTTCGTGATGCGAATTTCTAAAGACTTACCTAATCCAGATTCTGATTGTGAAACTCCGCAAACAATTGCGTAGCTCAATACTGCGAAGTAGATAAACAAATCGTATAGCAAATAAGAGCACGATTAAAACAAGAGGATAATTATGTAACAAAGACAATCTCCAAAATGGTAATAGGTAGGAATCTTCGATAAAATCTAATTATGTAAGCAAATTTGATGATAATATTTTCCAAATATTTCCAAATCTATACTTCAAGCAAAATTTCTGCCTCCAGGGTCAAAAGTTTTTATCGAAAACTCTCGTCATCTCCCCTTCCGCATACTGTCTTTTTTTTGACATAATTACTCTCGAGGTCGCTACTTGCTTATGCTCTATACGATGTATTTGTTTATGGCTTCATGGAGGTTGGATTTGAAAAGCTTGAAGCAAACAGAAAAACGCTAGCATTGCTTCGGGATAAACATTATTGCGTTGTCGAGTATTGTATTGGTTGGTAGTGATTAATGCATACTGCCCCGATTTCATCGGCGACTACTTTGAAAAATTTCTTAACACTAATTGTTCTGAGTGCGCCATTTGTAGTCTGGAGAGTTTTTTTTTATATTGATATTGGATTAATAATTGTGATGAAATCCTTTTAACTGTGGGAAGCTTATTGGACAATGGATATCTTGTTTAACTTTATTAAGTATAATTTCAACTTAAGTCGAAAATTTGACTTGATTAATGGGACTAAACTTTCGTCGATATATATTGGTATTAGTTAATTTTTGCTGGCTGATATATATATATCTATATAAAATTAATGTCGTTGTAAACGAGCTGCCGGGAACCACTAAATTCAAACTGATTGCAACAGGCCACTCATCTTGACTTCAGAGTGCTTTCCTTAAGTTTCAATTTTCTCTGTCTCATCAAGCAATCTCGTTACGCCTTAAACGGTGCAAAAGCAATGAAATGGATTGCTGTAGGGAATAAAACCGAGATACATTGAAGGAAGGTTTTCACTTCCGAACAGCTTTTCGAAAAGCAAGAATGAAAATTAAGATCTCGAGGTAAGCACCGTTGCGCACCTTCATCGGCCGGTGAAACTAACTGTTAATGGTACAATTCTTATGTTGCATTTGCTGGGGTTAGCTGTTTGTAGCATATCATGGATTGCTAAAATCAATCGCTGTATTCGCCAAACATTGCCCTTTCCGACGGCAATGTAAATGCCATCGATGCGTGGATTATCTCTAAAGATCAGTCCTTGTTTCCAAGCAGAATTCTTATTCTGTCAGAAAAATAGGAAAAAGTAGTAGCTGGTACTGGACAATAAATACTTTGAGTAACAAACATGGTACTCTTACGTATACAGTCACAATTTTCACAAAAAGTGTTTTCTTATACCTTAAATGCGTGGGTAAAGCCGTCTTTACCGGGATTCAAGTTAGAGACAGTTTATAAAGTTTGACAGAGAGAACACCACATTCAATTGGAAATACTACTTTATTTAACGCTTTTATGACAATTCGCTCATCGAATACCACTTTTAGCATTCATTTGGATAATTGCATCGAATATTTCGCGTAACAATGTCACTCTCAATCGAACTATGACTGACTTCCCTTACCTCTCTCAACTAATCACTATCTCAGGCGAGCGTTATGAGTAATTAGACCCACGTAACCCATCAAAGTTTCTCATTCAGGGTCTAAGTAAGCGTCGATTGAGGGGACAGCTTACGAAACTTTATCCACCTATAATTTTGTCCAACCCACAACCCATTCCATTTTATTATCTGTTCCCTAATGTGAGTTGATAAGAGAGAACATATAATCCACGAAAATCTCTCTATCCAACCACAACAAACCCACGACTTTATTTTTCTATTTAAGAACACTAGAATTTATTTTCTAGCACCGAAGTGGTAGAATGCGAAAGAAACTAAGCTTAACCTTTAAGCCAAGGGAGATGATAAGCCAGCTTGTACTTGGTAAGTGTAAGTTCAGAATACGACCCTATGGTCTGTGACTGTCTGCCTACTTCATTCAAATGCAACGGCTTTCTTATCATCACGATCACAAGATTGTCCATCACGCAGAAACACGGAATTGTGTGGAGCATTCTAGGTATATTTAAAATCCCATGTCTAAGTGGCTGTTCTGTACGTGTGGGTGTTGCATTCAAATAATAATTGATATAAAAACAATCTCATCAAGAAGAAATTCAAGATGCTATGATATTAATAATAGTAAATGAAGGATACGATTAACAATACGTAAATCATGGAGAGCCAAAACAATATGAATAGCTTGTCAGCAATGATAGTATAGCTTGTAAAATGTATATAAATTATGTATATGAAGGATATTCATATATATAGTAAACACATTCAATGAATACAATATATGAATCAAGGCGGATATTAATTAATATTTACTTCGTACATAATGATTTTGTGTTCTTTAAATTAAAAAGACAATACATTTACTAAGCAAAACTGTTTAAAAATGTTAATGTTTATTTAAATTTAGAGACTGAAGAGAAGCTTGAGCACTCAACGACAGAGAATAACAAAGACAAATTAAGAAAAAAACAGTACGAAAAAGACTTGAATGAGAAATTCTAGGAAACGCAAAAATTTTGATAACAAACCAGATAAAGTCGCCGGTATTTGTAACGATTAAAAATTACTGCTACTATTTTTTTATAATTAGACGGCTGAGTTGAACACATTAAAAATGTGGAAGTGGAAAATTTGCAAGAACTTTTTTTAATTAAGACGACATACGGAGAGTGGTCGCAAAAATAGTCTGATCCAGACCAAAGCATATCGGTGTATCAAATTTCATCAAAACATCTCAAGAAGTGCGATCTATAGAATGAACAAAGTTATACATGAGCAGACAGACAGAGAAGCTTAAATAGATTCAGAAAATGATTCTGAATCGATGGATCCATGCAAAAACTTAATATAACCCGTACCGCAAGTGACAGTTTATAAAAAGGCGTTAGGGTGTAGAAAGAAAAACAAAAATTATATTAATAAATTATACAAAAAAATTTTCTATTAAAATAAGTTTTTGTTTGAGTGAACTAATTGGTGGGAAATAAATTCTGTCGTTTTTATGCAACTAGACATAAACGTATAAGAAATCTAATCTGAAACGCCCAAACACAAATCCGGCTCACATTTTTTACTAGTAAATTATACTTATTTATTTATTATAATTTTAAACTTCAAGGGCTACAATATTTTAGCAAACAGACATGATTTCACAAAAGTTGGAAAAAAGATACTCTTGACTACTTGCAATTCGCAAAATGCGGGGCACTGCACGGGAACGTGTGATAGTGTACCGGGAACGTAAAATAAATATAGATAGTCAAGCGTACGTCGCGCTAAGTCGAATAAAATCGTTAGGAACATTACAAACAGAATAAATAGTCCGCACAAAGCTAACTAGGAAGAGCCGTTGTAATAATAAAGCACCTAAAAAAGAATTAACAGAGTAAGGCTTTTGGAAAATAAATAATTCGAATTATATACGTAAAAAAGTTTTAAAAAGTAAAAAATAAATTATATAAAAAATTTGTTTAAGTGAACTGAAATCTGGGAAATTAATTTGTTCCAGTCACTTTTATGTGTATATAAAAGCTTCTTTGTTTCGGAAATCGAATTTATTACACAGGTTACAGCTTTTATGATTATTAGAATTTCTGCGGGTTACGGTTTGTCTTTTCGTATTGAAATCGTCGCAACTGGCCATAGATTGCATCTTGATCGATTGCTACATTATAGAATATTGAGCTTAAGCTTCGGGTAAAAGTTCATATCGCCTCCGTACAAGGGCACCATGAATGCATTGGTTTGCGCAATGGTTTTGAATTAGAAAAAAAAAAAGAGAAAAGCGGAAAGATTAATACTGAACTGCTTACAAAATTTAGTGTAGAACATCAGAGATGCATAATTCACGTACGTACAGCTAATATGAAATTATTTACTATGAAAGCTGTAGCTTTATTCGAATTTAGCCGGTAACCATGCTAATTTAACACGTCGTGAATGAAAATTGTTTAAAAGGTAAATTTTTAATTTTAATACATTTGTTTTGTACGTTTATCGTCTAGCGTCGACAAGAAGAACTCGATCGCAAAGCAGCTGAATTGGACAGACGTGAACAACAACTGCAGGGGAACGCACCTCAACTAAATAATTGGCCACCCTTGCCAGATAATTTCTGTGTAAAACCGTGCTTCTATCAAGATTTTAATTTAGAAATTCCTCCGGAGTTTCAGAGACTTGTGAAGCACTTGTATTACACCTGGATATGTAAGTTCATCAAATTCAGATAATAGCTATTTTACGATATGTTTGCTAATATTTCAGTTCATACTTTTACGATGTGCATAAACATTGTTGGGGGTTTTATTATTTTATTGCATCAAGGCACTTTTACTAATTTTGGTCTCGCTATATTCTACATGTTGATATGTACGCCTGCCTCTTACATATGCTGGTAAGATAATAGTAAAAATTTGTGTAATATCATGGTAGCATCACATTAAGCAACTATATGGTCGTGCAGATATTTCTATTGTCGCATAAATGCTTATGCGTTTTCTCTCCTACGTACTCGTATACTTTTCGGTATAGTCTGAGCAAAAATGCTTTAGTCGTTCATATTTAAAATTGGATGTTTCAGATTATCTTCTTCAGTATCTACAAAGATTTTTAATATCAGTTGTTAAATGACAAAAAAAACTCTGATAAAATGTATGTATAATATATTTTAAGTAAGAAGGCTATATTAGCCATAGGCGGAATCTTGAAGAACTTGTGAAAAACGTAGAAAAGTTGTTGTTTTTCACTAAATGTGCATGTGAAAACGAACAAATGGACATCAGTGCTATGCACTGTAATTATATGGCTTATATTTGTATTGAGTTCAAACGTCATATTTACTATAAGTCATCAGTTATGGATGAAATTAAATTGAATATTTCATTTTTGCCGGATGGATGTGCTAAGTTGTAACTTTTAGCATTTCCAAACCTCCAGTGATAGACATAGAAATGAATGGAGTGGACTCGAATAATAATGAACAACTAAAGTACCTAGGATTTATTTATACAATTTATAGATTTCAAAGGGTATTTCCGTGAGTTCTACTAAAATAAGAGAACAAGGAAAAATATGTTTAACTTTGAATACTTTATTATACGCTATGGGTTTTGTGTATTATTATTGTTTAAATGTAAGATCGTAGAATCTCTTGTTCGGTGTAGTGAAATAAAAGCATTTTTTATCATGAAAATAAACGTAAAGATTTGTTAAGATATTTATAAAATATTGCAAAGAATTTACTTTTATTTCAGATAATGAGTAAATGCTATAAAACATTTTCTACACAAAAAGGCCAGTCACAAACACTTACGAAAATTCTTTAAACTAGGTACTAACAAGAAACTATTTAAAAGTAATTAAACAGAAGTGGATATTATTTGGTTATTCCTTGTTGTTCAATATTCGTACGATATCCGGAACTCTCTGTTATTAGATGAAATTTTTGACGAATAATATACATTCCTGCCTTTTTCTCTATCATTTCGCAACACGTAAAGTGTAGAAATATCTTTGACGGATGTAGAAAAAGTGGCACTTTCAAGCAAAAAATAGTTGAGGAAAGAGAATGAGGAAAAATATTTAGACATGGAACGTCAGTGTTATAGGATTACAGACTAATGGAAAAAAATAATAAAAATTGTATTGCAATATTGTCTATAAAACATTCCAAGATTTCCAAAGCACTTTTATCGACATATGATTTTGAAGAAACATAACTCCAAAAATTTCCTTTTTTTTTAATTTTTCTCAGTATCTTTAAAACGACCTTCCCTGCACTGCACATCATAATTTTGTCTTGCTTTGTTTTCAATAATATAATTTGAACATTTTTTATTAATAAAAGACTTTTTTGCCCGACATTTTTGCTTCAAACACTTGCTTACGTAATCAGTACTTTTAAAAAATCCAAAATCTTCTGTTTAGATTCAAATTTGCACTGCTGCGCTGCTTGCTGCAAAGCCCCTTCAATTAAAGACCTCTCCAAAGGTTGGCTACGCTATTGCCATTTTTTAATAGTTTTCAAAACCAATTTATTCTATGCTTAAATATACGTTTAATAACGTACTGGTATGTCATGGTTCTATTTGCTCTGTTTCCATCCAAAAAAATTGTCGATGTCCTTTTTAGGATGCTGCAGTGGTGTTACCCATTAAGTAAATATCACTCTCCGTTACTAACTTGATTATATTAAAAATCATTTTTTTTTTTAAGTATTTTCAAAATATAAATTGGTCAATCAACTTTGTGTTTCAAATTATCAATAATTTTCCTTCATTATACCCAGCACCGAAGGTGAGTGGTATATTCGTTTTGTCATTTCGTTTTTAATGCCCAGAAGGAAACTTCGGAGAACCCGCAAAACATCCCCTGGCCGCAAAAATGAATATATCAACTTCAAATTTAATAAAAACTTTACAACGATATTGGTCCAAATCGTTGAAGCGACCCACAGTGCAATGTAAACTGAGAACTGCTTTAAAAAAAAAGTTGGGTTTTTTTGCTTACTACTCATAAGCCATAGCAGACAGATGTATAAAAATTGCCACCTTTATTGAGCTAGCTATCCCACAGCCTTTGTGAGAAAATGGAAAGGATTGACCCGACGATGACCACTCGATATAATAAGATATTGAATTTTAATTTTTTACGAAAGCACGTGTAACGTTAAGGAAGATGCTTCAGAAACGGCATAAAATGTATATATCCTTGATCAGTATAAAACTCGGAATTCACATAGACGTGTCCGTTCGTCTGATTGTCTGCTTACCTGACATTTATTTGTGGTAAGCATTCACCTGGCCGCAAAAATGGAATTTCGCAGAAATAAGCTCTTTCGCAAACATTGCTATTCAAAATGGACCAAATCGAATACAGACCACGCCTACAATATTAAATAAGCTAGAAAACGCCTGTTTTCTGGATGCTTTGCTTAGTGTTCATAATCTGCAAAATAAAAACTTCCACAGGATTTCGTAAACATATAAAAAATCTGCTACGCCCAATCCATTAAAATTTAGTTTTTTGCCCTTTTTTTTAAGACATATGCGGCGGGTATAAATATAATATAAATTTCTTACTTTTTTATAATTGGCGCAAATATCCGTTTGCGAACTGTAAAAAGTCAAAATCCAGAATAAATATTTTATTTATTTAGACAAATGACGCAACAAAAGCAAAACTCGATTATTTAGCAAAATAACTATAATCATGTAAGAAAATCCAATGGGGACCATTTTCGGATGAAACTTGCAACTGGTCTTTATGAATATCTCACAAGCTGTTTTTCGGCAATAATTTCACGGGATTGTAAGTTATAGACGAAAAGAAAAGAAACATTTTTCGGCCGTTACCTTAATTTCTTGTCCGTTGTGGGTGTATGTAGGCAGATAGCGTTCGTTTCTCCATCTCTTTTTTTTTTTGAACGATTGACACATTTTGACAGAAATGAGTACAAATCTTTGGACGTAAGCCAAATCGTTGACATTTTTTGAACCTTTGCATGTTTTATAAGCGTTTGTTTTGATATTTGAAAGTTGAAAGGGATCAAACTAACGCCCTTTGGGTTCTTTTTTATATATATTGTTATGGAAATTTGCCTTTCCGGACTTTTGCGTTTAAGGCTCAGTTCGTATCTTTGAAGCGCGAAAAGCTTGGATTTCTTGGATTACAATTTCCTTTATTTATTCACAAGTATTTACAACTCAATTATTTTACAATTTATTACAAAGTAAGTATTTCTTCAACACTTGGTTACTTGTCTAATATTTTTAATCGACTCTCCGATATTATTCTTCCACTCTCTGGTGTTATTTCTCGACTGTTTGATATTAGCAAAATGCTCTGCTTATAAACCTTACGAATTATCACAAACTCTGCATACCTTCTGCTTTTAACCTGAATTCGTAGTTTCATTAATCCCTTTCACGTCAAGTTTCGCGGAAATTCTTTGCTAATCCTTGCTTTTATTACCACCTGCCAATATGTCTTTTTATGACCATCGTAAGTATTACATTCCAAGGAATTTCCACTCCTTAGATTTATCAAATTTGTTATAGTTGCCGTTTACCCGTTTGTGATTATCGTAACAATATTATAATTTTTTTATTAGTTTTTATCAGTCTGCAATTCCTGAACAATAAACCTGATCTTCTCTTCAAATATTTCTCTTCACTCTCTTTCCTCGAAGATTTTAAGGTGTCGCTTCTCTACATTTGCCAAAGACTGCACCGTTATTACAACAGTCGATTCTGATTGATTTTTGTCGTCCTAATATACTCTAGCGTCAATCACTTTGATCAAACATTTTCGTTTAATTTAAAAAAGGATTATTTAAAAAATTATTATTTTGTAATTACTATTGTTTATTTCAGGTTTAGGCCAGCGTACAAAGCGTTTCGCAGCGATTCCAGTTTTAACTTTATGGTATTCTTTTTCGTATATTTTTTCCAAACTATTTTTTCGGTGTTTCAGGCTATTGGATTTCATAGTAGTGGCTTTTGTGGCTTTATTGTGGCTCTTTCTCAATTTGATTCTAGTGCTGTAGGTATTGTAGTCGGAATATTATTACTTGGTATTGCATTTTGCTTTGCTGTAACTGCTGTGGCAAATATTATGATGATTACAAAGGTAAACTAAACAATTTAATTTAATTTTACTATTCCCCAAAACATTCGTTATTTTTTATTTAGATACATTCAATATATCGTAGTACGGGCGCAAGCATGGCCAAAGCCCAAGTCGAGTTTGCGACCGAGTTTATGCGCAATCAGCATGTACAAGAAGCTGCATCTTCTGCCGTTAATACCGCCATAAATTCGCAGTTTAACAACCGGCGCTATTAATTTTATTTTGATCAATGCGGATCAATTATTAAAGAAATATCATGATGACTACTTATGGCAAGAGTTTTATAAAGTGTGTTTTTGGATTTAATATGAAGTGAACAAAATCGGATGCCAGCTTTATAAAAACAAAACTTATAATAAATAAACCAGAATCCAATATTTATATCATTCTTGTTATGTTAAATAAGTCAAAACTACCAAGAGAAACATTTTCTACACGACTTATGTCGCTGAGCTTTGAAACGTGCTGTCCAAAGACCACATTTAATTTACATTTACAATCTATGTTTAGAAATTATAAACTGTTCGTCCGGAAAAATTTTTCTCGTTGACCGTCAGTGTTATCTCTTCTTTTGGACGTCCTTCCATTTTGTCAAATGGATATTATTTTGTCGCTTTTTATTTTATAGTCCCAACAAAACTTTTGTACAATTCTGCTATAATTTAAAATTGCACTCTTTTTATAGTTTATTATACAAAACAAACGAATATCAGTTTGCCTACCATTTTTGAAGCCTCTCTCATGTATAATTCGTATTAATTGAAAATTTAGCCACATTCATTAAAAACTGGTGGCAATTTTAATGAATAAATAAACGATGACAATAAATCGTCACTTTTTTAAAAAAAAACAAAATGGGAATCAAAAGTTACGTGATAAGCCTCCAGATTTTTCCATAGATTTAAAAATTTGAAAAGTAGCGCAGATGAAACAACTAAAACTTGTGACCTAATGGTCCGAATGTTATGGAAGTTTGACGTATTTCCTTTGAAGGTTGGTACGATCTAAAAACTCATAGGCATTCATCAATAGTTGCGAAATCCATATGACATCCTACGAACCTATTTAGTGATGTGTTGTATTGACTCAGTTATTTTTCATTATTTATTGTTCTTCTGAAATCTGGAGGGTTATCATGTAACTAGTGTCGCTTAAAAATTGATTGTAGTCATTTGAAATGTGATTTGCGATAGTCGCTTTCATTAGCATTGTGTAACAGTATCCCAATAGAATACGGGAAATTTTCCAATATAATGAGAGAGTCGTAAAAAGTGAGAGGTAACTTAACGTTTGTTTGTTTTGTATAAACAAACCAAATATGTTTAGCAATAACCAATAGACAAAATTAAATAAAAACCCAAACAATTTGTATGAATTTTTCAAATGAAGTCAAATGAACGCAAATTTGCACCAAGACCGCTCTTATTCTTGCCAAAAATAATTACAAAGAAAGAATTACAAAGCACTTCATCCCCCAAACTTAACAACGATATGATAGAAATCAGCAAAATGATAGCATCACTTTTTACTGGAACAAAGGCTGCTGGAAAATCAAATCCGAGCACTTCTAAGAAACAAAGCCAAAGTCCTTAATAAATAACGTTAAATAAAGCCATACAAACAAAAATGTATTTTATAGAAAAAGATTATAAATTATACCAGCATTACGTATTGATAAAAGCTGTTACTTTAAAAAACCAAAATTTTGTACATGGCTAACATACTTTCTTACAGTATTAGGGCTTTCATTAAAGCTTCCTTGAGTTGCTCTGCGGCACGTACTTCTAGTGTTCGTGTGGACAGAACTTCGACATATTAGTATGCAAAATGAAAGCTAGAATATTAAAAAAAAAACTATAGTGTTCAGCCTCCTCAAAAAAGTTATCGATAGTGGCATAAAAACATTGCTTTAGATGTTTCTTTGTCCTTATCGATTTTAAATATCTTCTTCACATGAATCGTCGCGTCTGGACACTGCTATCAATACGCATGCAGTACTCTTCTTCTTCAGCGAATGGATCAAATACTCAGCAATTGCCTATTTTGCAATTTGATCAATTTTTTGTGTGTGCAGTCGTAAGGATCGTCAATAATTATTAGGTTGGCTTCAGCGGCATACATTTTGTATATTACAAAGCCGCCTTTACGCCTAGGGAGACAGCATCAAACAAATTATCACCACATTCCAAGATCTACAAAAAACAACATTATTTGTGCTCCCATTTAAAAACTGAAATGCATCAATATCTCAATATATAGTTCCCAACATTGGCATTAGCCCAGGTTTAGGGCAATTTCAAAGCTAGATCTTGCGGCTTTCAACCTTAGGTGCAGCAATGGCTGAACTATGCATAAAAGTTTATGTAAATTCATCATTCAATCTTTCTACGTTTACAAATGAACAAAATGTAAATATTGTGGATATAATGAAGCATACAAATTTAAATTGTAAAAGTTGAAGCTGACAAAGCGGAAAGATGTTGTGGTAGTAAATTTTCTTGGGTTATGCTCGAAACTACTGCAAATTTGTGCTAAGCGACACCTATCTAGGTGCAGCCGGAGTTGATGTAACGAGAGATCCCAAAAGGCTACTGTCGCCAGTTAAATTCTTTTACACGATGCTACAGTATCAGTTTCTAAGCGATATCGCCCGAAAACCGAAATCAAAAATGTTACAAGATGACCTCCTAGAATGCTATGTGTTATAAAAGAAAGTCGCATTCCATTCTGTCCATTCTGTTTGTATAAATCAATATCCGATGAAATACCAAGTGTCGGATGAGAACCATCTTCCTGCTGGACCAAGGAATTAACCCCAATAAATCCTTTGTGGTCAAAAACGTTAAATCGAATAATCCATTACTTGAATTGTAGACATTTTTCAATTGCATTAAGCCCAAGTTAGATATAGCCTCGAAGAATGAGTAGTCTCTAACCTCTCTATAAAGAGGGACATAAAACCCCACAACCTGCTTAAAGTTCCAATGTAATATTCGTTATATGAAAATGGTCCAAAACGATCAAAACATCATTTAGTCCCATAAGGTGAAACACTTCTTGAATCAGAATGACGATATAAAAGGAAATCGTTTCTGCATCGTATCGTTACTGAGGATGAAAATGAATTTATTTTATAATACCAGGACTAAAAATTTTTAATATCGACAGTAAGAATAAAACGCGTTGGCAGGAGGACAATTGCGTATGGTTTATAGGACCAGGAGGGATTTGTTTGCATCGATGGACCATATGGGTCGATTACCGGGGGTGAAAAATTAAATTATTTTTTATATTAAATATTATATTATTTCTTGATATTAAATTTTTCAATTAAACCAAAAAAAGAGGAAATCTGGTAAAAGTAAGTTTGTTACGGTGTCATACCGTTTATGAAAGCTTCTACAGTTGAGAAGACATTGAAAATTAACGCCATTTACAAGTATAGATGGCAATGAAGTGGAATTAAGGCGTAGTTACCCTCACGTTAAAGTTCAAAGCTCAAGTTAAAGTTCAACGTAAGAATATCTCTAAAAAAAAATAACCGTTATGAAAATTTTAGTACACAACATACTTTTCTAAGTCAACATATATACAAATTGAAGATATATTTAAGTGTATAAAACAAAAATGTGCTTTTGTTTTTTAAGAATACATTAAATTATACAATAATTTCGAAGGATCTTACAAAGCGTCACCAGGTGAAGATACCCATCGTGGATTTGGTTTTGTCGATTGTATTTTCAATAACGACGCAAACAAAGCTTTTGCAGCGCTTAGTCAAAGTAGCAATTTATATGGATGGCGTCTTAAGCTGGAACGGACATCTACATCCACATTGAGCTGAGCAAATGTGTAATCCAAAGATCGAATGCTCTAGATTTTGTTCAATATATATAAAAATAGCTTTTTATGCGTTACTATAAAATAAATAGCTTTTTATGCGTTACTATAGATATACGTATGTGTATGGAATACAAACTACCTTTGTGTATGTATCATGTTGATATAAAATAATTTTTGTATATAAAAAAAAAAGAAAGTCAAATGTATCATCCGTTGATTTTAATAATTTCAGTCTATTTTAGAAAAAGCTTTATAGTAAAAGTGTTTGTGATAAATGGTTTCGAAAACAAATTATTTGTTGTACTTTCGTACGTACTTTTACTATTGCAATGTTTGCTCATTAGAAATTTTAAACTTTGAATAAACTTATATTAATTTATATGCTTTTTTCCTGCTTGCTGAAAGGTAGAGTCTAGGAACTAGATTCTGACCTCTAAATTGCTAGTATTCCATATAATAAACATAAAATATAAAATATAAACATATTTAATAAAAATGAAAACACCAAGCACGTGTTTTTGTTTGATGATTATCTTGTGTACGCAAGTAGATAATGCTTTTCTTTATTCTAAAATAGATTTATATAAATTTCCTACAACTAAAATAACAATAACAAACAAAAACAAAATGAAAAGTATAAAAAACATTGAAAAATGCCAATATTACGTATTTAAGAGCATAAAGAAATGTGGAGACCGAAAATCAGCAAAATTACAATTTGCGAAATTTGAATATTATACTGATCTAGATATTACTTATAATTACACTGACAGAAATGTTTAAAAATAATTTCAATTTTTGGCTTTCTTTTTGTTGAGTGTATGTATATTACACTATGTTTTGATTTGATAACTGTATAATGTAATAGGTAGATCCAATTTGGTGCTCATTTCTGGAGTAATATGTAGAAAATAAACAATTTTTAAACTGAAGAAAAGCATGAGGAATACATAATTTTTAGTTTTACGTTTTTTATGTTATGGGAATTGGTAGCTACAATTGCCTAGCTTTTTAAATTTTGTTTAGATGCTTGATAATAAGGATTCGCAATCTTTTTAGTCATTTTCTTTCTTTAAAAACATCGAACTTCACATTGATTTTATTCTATTTAGAAATCTCACACAAATTTTGTATAACTTCTGATTTTGTCTGTTTGATATTACTTGGCATATGCAGTTTGCTTATAAAAAAACAAGCAAACGTTAGTTAAAATAAAATCTTGTAGGAGAATGTTAATGCAAATTGGAAAGTGACAGCGAAATTGACATCAAAATTCAATGAATCTAAGAAGTGTTGACACACACAAAGCAATCGTGATGTGCACCTGCGGAGTTCTGAGGGGGTAATCATGCAACTTTTTTAACATACACTGCTTAGTAGGTGTCTTTTGGAACACATTTGCATTAGTATTGACTATAAACAAATAAAAATGACTACCCCAACCTCTTTAAAAGTTGCATTTGTCAGAAAAAACAGCTGTGAAGGTAAACATATATAAACATAAATATAAATAAACATATAAAAATATTATTCGACTTTGTTATTTTTTAATTCACAGAAAGTGTTTATTTTTGAATTTCATCAAACAAAACTAATTAATTAAGCTAAAGTGATTACTCGATATGTAAGCCTTACCGCTTACAGGCTTCATCCACACATGTGCTTTATAAAACAAAAAAAAAGAAAACTTTCAATTTAAATTTGTGCGTTTTATTACCTTTTAATCGTTTGTGAAATAAGCGTAACGCTACAAAAATTTGCTAACATTAAGTACAATTTACTTTAATATTTATTAAAATTTACGAATACTAACGTCCTTATAAATTTTCAGTACAATGCTTCGTTTTCTCTTATTTTTATTCATCTAACAGGACGCAAGTGGTGACTATGAGAGTGGAGCGAAGGATATTGCGGGATGAATCCAATTCCTTATCGCTACCTGAGAACGAGTAAGTAAATTGTTTGTAATGTTTGTAAAAGAAATACAACTGTATATTTTATTTTTGCATGTAGATTTATAGAAGAGGATTCCGCGTTTCATTATATTTTGGGAAAGATTGGTATAGTGGCGGTATAAGGAGTAAGTTAGCAATGGGTGACCAGTTGCATCTACTGCTCGAATGTAGCACAAAGTACAGTATCCACGATTGTGTCAGAGGTGATGTAAAAAAACAGAATATGAAATCGCGAAAAAAACGCTGGCGGTGTGACAGTTTTTCTAAGCACTGCTACCGATATTCTGCATAACATTCTTCCTCATTTCCTTCTGGACTACTTTTCAATAGTCGACATTTCATGCTTTAGGAGTAGAAAACGTTCTTAACAATAAGCTGAATAGTCTGCTACCATTATGTTGCAGAATATTCCATCTCCGCGGTATCCTGAAGAATCTACGATGTGACAAGAGTTTAGACTTTAAGACTAAAAACTGTATCAAATGCCTATGCTCATCCGAGGGTTTAATTAATATCAAATATTAATTTCATTGCAAAACCCAACTGAAGCAATCTTGTAGTTTGCGCAGCAAATGTATTTAAACAAATTTAACTCTTAGGAACGAATAGAGATTGAACTTATCTGTGTTTATTCAGAAAAACGCGAAATTTCTTCTTTATTTCGTTTTCATAATCGAAAAATAAATTTATTATGACTATTTACTACATTATTCCTACGAAAATCGAATATTTAAGAACTACTGATAAAAAGTACTTAACTACTATACAAAAGAAACTCTAAAACACCGGGAAAAGAATGAAAGCAGCTAATGAATTTCTTTGCTTTACCCGGCGTACAATAAAAATGTATTATACAGCTAGCGATAAATAAAAATTCTCTTAAAACAAATAAAATTGGAAATAGAACTTATAAGAGAACTAAAAAAGAAATAAGAAACGTCTGTTATATATGAACTGTTTTGACCTGGAAGGGTTTTGTCTACGCGGACCTGTTTCATCGAGAAATTCAAGAAAAAAGTTCAACGAAGAGTTTACTGTCCTACGTAAAAGAGAAGCTTTTTTTCTGAGTAGGCGTTTATTTTATTGAAAAAAAAAAATGTTTTTTGGGAAAACTAGAATTTTTTAGAATTTGCTACAGATCAGATGGGCAAAATTTAAAAATAAGAAATTAAATACATAAAAATAAAAAAAAAAAAAAATGAAAACTTTAAAAAGAGACATTTAGTAATCTGAGCGGATATCCATTTAAAACTATTGTTCGAATTACCAAAGACCTTTGTATCTATATTTTATTGGCATAACGTTTAATTGTAATTTACCAAAGAAAAGACTTTTGTGAATTGTACGCGTTGCTACTCTGCTATTTTAGACTTTACTTTCGGAAATAGAGGTGCTCTCAATTTGTGCTGTGGGCGTGTTGTTTAATTGATTTGGTCCATTTTCAATACCAATCTCTGTGTAAGAACTATATCGATATCTTCATTTTTGCGGTCAGGAGAATGTTTACCGCAGACGTCACACAGACGGACATGCTTAAATCGATACCCAATTTGATGATCAAGAATATACATACTTTGTTCCCTTCTGGGCATTACAAACAAAATGACTCAGTGAATACACCCCTCACGTTCAGTGGTGAGTATAATAAGCGTTCGAGTTTGTAGCAAACGATTACAAAAGCAGCCGAAAATTTATGTACATACGAATCAACAGGTGGCGTAACGGCTTGTCACTATTTTAATCATGTTTTGCTTTTTTTTTAATGAGCCCAAGTAAGAATTAGCTTCACACATTAGTGTCTTTGAGTTTAGTTAATACTATTGCACAAACAATTTCAAGTGTTGGATAGAATTTATTAAAAAAAAAATTTTCTTTTTAAAATTTCGCAAATAATAATTTTAATTTATAAATTAACAAACCGAATGAGATGAGATGAGACATGAATCTTCTGTCAACAAAATTGTAACAGTAGAAAAAAGTCTACATTGGCTTCTGAAATATTAGTATTACTACGGAAAATTTCTTCCTTACACGTTATTCTTAATGGTAATACTTTAAATAAATTATAATAATAATAATTAACGTCTTTTTATTCAGGTCCGTAACATTGGATTGTGAATTTCGCTTGCAATAGCATACCCTTTATTTATAGAATAAAAACATTTTATTTACGCATCTTTATGGAGAGATTTATGGGATGTTGTTTATAACTAATAAACGTTTATTTATTCGCATTCCAGTTTTACAAATAGTAAACTCTTGATTTAACTTCTCAACGCCAACAGCATGATATATGTGCCTCGCATTAAACCGATCCTTTGTTTACAAAGTTGTCACAAAAAGTCATCATATTTTCTTCTAATGCTTTAGCTAAAACTTTTACATGCTAAACCTTTACTTTTATTCGCCACCAGGGAATTTTTGTTGATCATGAGCTATATTATCATAATTCGATTCGTCAGAAGAAATATATCATTCTTCAAATCGTTTATTCCTATTTTATATATACACATACTATATATATAATACGGTACGAGAACCTCTTACTTGTCTTCTGGTTGTTAACTCTTATGGTAGATATCACATTACTCCACAGTATGCATCACTTATTTCAAATGATTGAATGAAGTTGCCAACTACAGAAAAAAAGTATGAAAAAGAAAGTTATTTAAGCACGTTACTAAATTTTTCACCTCTGCTACAACTAAGTCAAACAAGTAGGTTTTTAAGTTTTTAAGTCTTTGGCTTAACGCTCGACAGAACCGTATTTAGTCGTTCAACTATCTTCGCGTGAAGGCATTGGTGCAAAGTTAGTGTTGTTCGTAGAAGTAAGCGTGGAAAACTTGTTTCAATAGTGCCTTATATCAAATACAATAAAGGAATATTTAGTATTTGTACGTAAATATGCCTTGTTCTGCTGTTACGCTTTCTATAGCGACAATATCCGCCATTATTGCTACTGCACTGCTGGCTATTGCGTTTTCTACCGATAACTGGTTGCATTATGAAGTTAAAAGAAATAGTATTCAAGTAAGTACTTCACATATTCATAATATTTGAATTAAAAATATAAAACCGTTTCTATGAAAACGTAAACTTTCTATAAATTGGTTCCAATGTTGTGCATGTGTGAGTTCTGCTTATGAATGTTTAGTATGTGTGAGTAGTAATGGAATGCGAGTTGTATTTAATATAGCAACAAGACCTTTTCAAAACGAAATTACTATGCTATGCGTATGTTTATGCACATTGAATTGGTGCAAATATAAAACTTTTACTATCCAATAATTTTATTTGCGACTGTAAAGAACCACTTCCATATCAATAACACGAATTTTCTTTATTGTTTAGTATTGTTTTTATCTATGAACTGGCCATGTAAATCAATCCATTTATGTAAATCAAGACTTGCAGTATAGTGTTGAGAACTTTATTTATTACAAAAAATTGTAAAGGAAATAATGAAGTTTATGCACATGAATTTGTTTAGCAATCTTGTTTAATTTCTAAAATAATACGAATATATTGTAGATTTCTTTACAAATTGACTATGCAAAGTTGGGGACGTTCATGGGGCGGGACGCAAATTACGTGGTCAAGGTGAGCCAATTAAATTTTTTTTATATATATTGTCAGTTAATGACTAAATCGCACTATATTTAATTCTTCAGTATGGTCTTGAAAGACAAGAAAGATTGATTGTACTCAGTTTGGTTTTGCATCCAAATACATGCACACACACATACTGACAATATAAAAAAAATTTAATATATATATATATATATATATATAAATATACTATATGTATATAGTAAGGAAATGTACAGATATATGTAGATATTTATATCATAAATCAATGATATCGACTTATACCCTAGTTCCAGATGAGCAAAAATCTATATATCCAATTATAAAGCCATCCGTTTGTATATTAATAATAAACCAATATAGCACAATAAGTATTAAGTGTAATTGTTACATATTTAACTCTCATCATATTGATATATATATATATATTTGTACAGTATTTATATATATATATATATATACAATATTAGCCGATTTAGACGATTGTCGAACGCAAACTGTCAAGACTAAAAAGAAGCACTTAAAACAAAATTTTAATGTTTCATGTCTAATGCACTCTAGACATTTTAACAGATTACCATATCATCTATCAATGTGAAGAAAATATAAATTCTTTTTTAACATGTTTTCTATATCCTGCGCTTCAACTAAATATATTTAAAAAATATTTCGATGATAAACACGTATTAAGCAATCAAATATTGCGTCATGTCATATTTTTTAAAATTTTGAACAAATAAACTAAATTGTTTCTGAAATTTTAGAACATGTTATTTTCCAAGTACTTTACTTATTTTTTCATTACAATGGCTATATAAGCTATAAAACCTATATAAAACTGAATCTCGTCATCCGTCTATAATATAATATATGCTCGCATGAAGTTGAAGTCTTAATTGAAATATGCGACTCTACTCTTTGTGTATGTTGATAGATGAAAGCGTATACATTTTAAAAGAAGCCTAGGTAGTCAGATACATTCGTGTGATTGAGTATAAACACTTGAGTACACTTGGATATATGAGTTTGTAAAACCTGTTTTGAAAAATGTTATATGTACGCAAACACACAAAGAAATACTTTGTTGGACTGCATGTAGCTTATTATAAAGCTGAATGATTTGTTCGGATACTTAATTTTCGTCAAGTAAACATTTTATGATTACAATGTGGCCATCTTTTATCTACCTTAATACTGATTTTGCAACGCGTGAGAGCCCAAGTTAGGTTGTAATTAATTCCTACTATTACCTCCACTTATTCAATTTAATAAAATTTAATTTTTTTTTTTTTTTTATTATCATATATCGAATTTCCGTAATGCTGACTTAGAAGAAATATTTATTTTGTGAAATTCTTTTTAATAACTATTATCGGAGGTAAACCAAATTTAAATAACTAGTTGGAATCATTTTTGGAAACAATTTGAATCACTATTGTTACATAAATAAATTACGCAATATTATTTCTTAGAACTTTAACATCAACAAATAAATATTTCTAAATGCTACTGACAACTAAAATTATCGATTCTCGATATTAACGATTCTGAATTTCCTTGTCATTACGAAACTAAATATAATATAATTTACCATAGAACAGTTAACACGATTTATTGCATAATTTTTGAGATATTGTTTCGTACATACGCACAAGTTAATTTAGCAGTAGTTTATTTATATAAGGTTCATGAGTAATTAATTGTAACACACATCCCTTTTAAAACAACATACTTTAAAAGAAGAGCAATCGTGTACTAATGCGACATAGAATTTAAAAATTTACATATCGTAACTACTTTGGTTTGTTGAGGTATAAATATACCAGCAAAAGTATTTTTTTTCGGAAAAATTATTGGTTATTTTGAAGGAATAGATTAAAAAAAAAATTTAGAGTTGAAAAATATTGCGAAATAACAAGGAAAATTGATTCGACAATTAACAAATCTGTTACACAAAAGAAAAAAAGCAAAAATTTACAACTCTAGGTGGGCGTGACTGATTTTTGTCATTTTCATAGAATAGACGTTTCTGTGTAATGAGCAAAAAACCCAGAAAGTTGCACAGTAGATGTTTCGTTCGATCGATTTGACCTATTTTCCACACTTGTCTGTGAGCAAAAGCTTTAAGTGGCGGTCATAATTAGTTAGTTTGAATTAAAACATTGAATTTTCGACAAAAAACCAATGCTTCTTAAATAGTGTTTAAATTAACGTATCCAAAATCTCTTTCGTCATGACGTTCACGTCACATGTATGCCATTTTACCATGATGATATTTAATAAAAATTGAAGGACATTAATGGAAATTGTTGAAGTTGTGCTGCATGCCTTTCTGTCTAATTTACTTTATTTTTTATTTACTTATACATATGAAATTCAGCTAAAATAAATTAAGAGCTGAATTAAATTGACTCTTAAAGATGAATCTATAATTTAACAATTATTAAACGTAAAAAAGAAAAACAAAGAAAAAATGCACGTATAAGCAAATGGAAGAAAAAGAACCATTTACTGATCTAGCCAAAGACTTGCAGCTGATAAACGGCCGACCTAGTCCATTGCATACATGCAAAAAACCAATTGAAAATTTAATGTATTCAGTTTGATTTGAAAATTTTACGAAGGGCTAAAAGTTAACTTAGATACGACACAGGAAAAACGGGAGTGTTAAGGAGAGTTGATTTGATAGTATTTAAAGCGTCCAATATTGACATTAAGTTACAGATATCATTTAGATTCTTGCAAAGAATCCTAAGGGATTGGAAGATTTTATAGTTATATCTCTGGCTAAGTTTTGTAAAAAATAAGGTTTCTAGAAGATGCGTTAAGGAGCATTGGAATTTATCTCACCTAATAAATTCGGCGAGTGAATTGCACCATTTATTAGCTTAAGATGGAAACATCAAGCATAAATCTACGTTTCTAGTGATGGTAGGGATTACGAAAGCAATCTATTTTTATAAGAGGGCAAAGAGACTATAGAAACTCTTGAGAGAAATCATCAGGAATTGCTCTTGAATTGATTTTATTGAATCTACGTAATATTTGTAAGAAGAAGAACACCCAACATAAGCATATTCAAGTATTGGTCTCGTCAAGCTTATATAGCCTTTTTGTAACAAATGAGTCGCCTAGTTCTTTGGACTACCTTTTAATGGAGCCTAATGCTGATCTATTATATATATTATATATTGAAAACTCAGCTTGAAGATTAAAACATAGCCTATGGTCGAATAAAACCTCTAAATTCATAGACCTACCTACTATGAACCTACTTTTTACATTTTTTGTGCATCGATGAAATACTCAGTGGTAAATGAAATCTTCCTTTATAATCGGAGTTTCTTGGATTTTTAGTTTTAGTTTTATAAAATTTAACGAGTACCATGTGACCAAATCGTCTAAACAACATTGAAGGTACTAAGAGTGTGATTCCAAGTTAAATGAAGAAAACAGTTTAACGTCATCAGTATATTTATTTAATTATTTTTTTATTTAACGTGTAATATTAATTAAATACAACCAATACAAAATAACATTATAATAAGGTATATAGCACAGTATTTATTCACACATTACATAGCGAATACTAAAGTTAGTCGAAATAACTATTACTTTGCAATAAAAAATAGGGGCTTAATCAAGTAAAAAGTAACCAGTTTAGCTAATAGCTCTATCACTATGATAACCATTTACCTACCACGCTTATTAATAAAATAAAAAATTTCGATATCAAATATATAAGTGACAGAACAACCATATTTGAGATCATAAATATCAAAACTTCATCATAAGATTTGCATAAGCGCTTCGGTCATCTATAGGCAATAAGTAATAATAATAATCATTAAATTTTTTGCCTAAAACGTAGAAGAGGGAGAAGAGTTAATAATTACTACTACAATGAGACAACCAAAGTGGAGGGAAATAACTTGAAGTACGTGACGGAATATTAAAATCCAGCTTATTAAGAAAAAATGGTGACGAAATGTCAACTTAAATAAGTTTCAATAAGAAGCCACATCCACGGATCAGTCTTCTACGCTCGAAACTACGTAAATTGATCAGGAGTAATCTGTGCTCTCCTGTTAGTATTGAATGTTAATCCCGGCAAGACAAACAGAAGAAACGCCAAACGCTGCAATGTTTTTTTTTTAATTTTTTTTAGCTTAGCTGCAATTTCAAGTCGTAAATTGTTAAACATGCAATTCTATCTTTGACAGATGGAACAAAAGGAGCATTTTCGAGCAAAAAATCGTCCAAGAAAGAGAATAAGAAAGGATATTTAAACATGGAAAGACAGTTTTAAATAGTGATGTATTTTGTTTATCTGATACACATTCAGATAACTTTCTACAATTAAAAGGCAGAAGCTATAATGCAATAGAAAACTTATATTGCGAAACCGAAAACTTGTCCAAGAAACAGAATAAGAAAGGATATTTAAACATGGAAAGACAGTTTTAAATAGTGATGTATTTTGTTTATCTGATACACATTCAGATAACTTTCTACAATTAAAAGGCAGAAGCTATAATGCAATAGAAAACTTATATTGTGAAACCGAAAACTTGTCTCAGAAAGAGCAAAAATTTGTAATTCAATACTTTTGCAACACAAACACAATCGACTTCTCCTCTTCGAGGGACTAAATGACCACATCGCGGTACTGACAAGTAAACACTAAAAAAATAAAAAATAATGAAATGTGTACATTAAAAAAATATATTGGGGGAATGCAATTATAATAAAGTAAAATAGAACTGGGTAATTACAATTTTAAAGGTATTTATATAAAAGTATAAATTAAAAAAATAAAAAATAAGGATATCTGATAGAGAGAAAAGATAGAAATACTAATGGTGATAATTTCGCTTTGGTTGTTCGTTGTACGATACATCGCAAACTTCTACTTGCTGTTGACATAAGATCAATCGAAAATGCTAGAATACCTGTCATACTCAACTATTATAGAAACATTATGTCATATTTCGGCTTTTTGTTGCCCACATTTTATACTTTCAACGTCAACTGTTTATATTAGATTTAGGGATTTGAATGCTCATTGTCCTAGTTAGAATTGTTTCAATACCAGCATCGCCGATCAAGTTTTATTTATTTTCCATACTACCCAACTTGTTCAATTAAACTTTAGAGCATCTTTTACAATTGATATAACATTAACTAACTCTACATTATAATTTACAAATTTAGAAACCCATCCATCCTAATGAAAGCTTTCCGTAGTAAAATATGGAAATTCTCCAAAAACTATTTTCTTCGCCTCTTTTTTTATAGAAGGAAGCTTACCAAAGAAATTGTTAAAGATGTTCTAGTCATCAAGCAACTATACAAATTAATAACTTTCCTCATCCGTAATAAACTCAATAATCCATGGAGCTTCTTTTTTTTCTATATTGTCTATAGGTTATAACATATTTAAAAAGTTTGTAAAGTTTGAATAAAATAATAAAACACTTATTAAAACTGGTACGTACATTAAACTTATTTCAAGTTATCGTCCAATTCGTCTTTTAAGCTCGATTGGTAAATTGTTTGATATGATTGTGGACAATAGACTTCTAAAATTTAGCAAGAATAGCAATCTAGTTCGTATATCTCGATACGGTCAACTTGCCATTAAATTAGAGGTATTACTCAGGTATTGTCAAAAATAATAAATAATTCTACTGGAATTACCTCTATTGATATCGAGAAAGAATTTGGTTCTATTTTGCGTTTGTACAACCTATAACGTTTTAATTTGCCTCATAAATAGAATCGCAATTGTAGAAATTAGCAAATATAGATCGCTAGCGAGGACAATTCCTTCAGATATACCACAAGTTTCGGTTTTATTCCCATTACTTTACTCTTTGTTCCCTCTGATATCAAAGTTCCTAAGAATGTTGAAACTGATTTGAATGCCAATGATAAAATTTTCATTGGGACTAGTAAGTCATCAAACCATATTGTCAAAAGACTTTGTAAAGCAACTCTTTTAGTGTCCCATCACAACAAGAAACACTTGCTCCAAAATTCACATTGCACGCATTCAAGTCATTCAAAACAAGAATTATTCACCATCTTCCTAAAAGATTTTCAACATTTGAATTTCACAGATTTTCTAAACTGCCTATTGTTAAATATTCGGTTGACAATTTGGCTAATTCTTTCGAAAAAGATTTACAAGGCACTATCAAATTTCATTTACCTTTAAATTTAATTTATAATTTGTTTTCTCTCTCGTTGTGGTAAAAATTAACATGATACCTTTTTATTATAATTAATGTTTCTTTATTTCTCTTGTCGTAGGATGGGGTTTTATTCACTTTGTCAAAACGTTTGCAACACATAGAAAAAGGCACCGGAGACCCCATAGAATCCACATGTTCTGAATAAGTGGCAAACTCTGAATTGATCCAATCATGTCCGCCTATATAATGCCCATGGAGAATATTCTCCTGTTCGCATAAATAAAGATATTGACTTCAAATTTGGCAAAACCATTAGCAGCTCTTGCGCGCAAGAGGCCATTTAAAATGAGCCAGGTGGATCAAAGGACCTTTTTACAGCATAACATAAAGTGAGAACATCTGTGCTCTCTATAAAAATAGAAAAAATCAGCTACATCCAATATTATAAAGCATGGAAATCTAGTTTTTTTTTGGATATAAAAGATACAGACACAGCCGAATATAATATTATTGATAGTCAGTCATACACCTTCAAAGTTCTTCTTGAAATTTCCAACTTTTTTAAGAAAATCCTTTTTCAATTTGGTGCAATGTTGGATTCCTGCATATATTTTATAGACTTTCATTGATTCCGGTTCCCTTTGTCCGTCCTCATTATATGTTAAGTTATTGATAATGTCAGTATCATATTAAAATGTTTCTTGAATATTATGGTCTTTTATAGCTTTCGTTTGTTGCATAATTATTAGACTCATTTATTTCACTAGCACGTTTTTGTTTGCCTCTTCAAATTCCCAACCAAGAGCTGCAGATCCTCCACCATCTACTAGTCTATTTATTATTACAATTTTAGTCCTCAATGTTTTTGTCTTTTTTTAAAATTTTTTTTGGTTGCGATTATCCATTTTAAGGGAGTATTTATTTATTTATATATTGAATAATAAAACATGTATCTAAGTAGAAAATATAATTAATTTATAATTTCACAAGATATGCATGTACGCTTTTCGTAGGGCGATGATTAATTAATGTTATAATATGGGAAAAAGTGTATAATAAAGATTTTATGTATTTGTAGTAAAAAATGGCTCATGCGATATATACATATAAGGTGATGGAAAAAAAAATTAAGTTCGCCATCACTGTTAACATCGATTTGACCTTGAGACAAACATGCTTATGGCGAATAGAATATCTTTACAAAAATTTTCATACATCGCATAAAAAGAAGTATCACTCACATAACAAGTCGCAAAAACAAAATAAGTCGTATAAGATCAATCGCACAAATAAAAATCGGATATAGAAACTTCGTAAAAAAACAGAGTCAACTGTATAAAAATACTTCTTATATTCCCTCTCTGTGATGTTTTCATTACTTATTAGTGTTCAATCAAAAATCACTCAACACCCTTGTAGATAGCTAGTATTAAACGAAATAACTATTCTACGCGACTATTTTTTATGAGTGTTTGTAAAAAATTATATAAAAAAAATTTTTTTTTCAATAATTTTTTTATTAAGTGAACTTAAAGGTGGAAAGTAAATTTTGTCCAAATCATCTTCCTGCAATTATACATAAAAACTTACCTAAACAAACTTTCTTATGTAATTAATTTTGTGCTCTAATATGTGTACAATTGAGTAACTATTTTCTGAAAATCTCATTCTGTTGATGTCTGTGTGTCCTCCATTGTTATAGGGTTTCTTCTTGGTTCGATTTTCACAATCCATTTCCTCGATTTGTAAGCCTTCTAATGATTTCACTCGACCTCTAAATGTCTTGTACCTCAGGTACACTACGCCAAGTTCTATCGGACTAACTCACATCTTGTAAACAGTAGAAGCCAAAAGTAACACAAGTGGCGGTATTTTGCGCTGAAGAGTACCGCAGTTCATTTTCTCATCAATGAGTTATTTTCGTCAAAATTTTAATGTCCTAAGCTTGTTTCGTTGACATTTCATTTCATATTTCTTTCTTGATGTCGATAGTAGTCTTCTATCCACTAGCGATCAAAGCAGTCAACATCATTTGTGTCCTTAAAACCTTTTTTAAAGTCAACACACCACCGACAAATTATTGTTTTCAACAGGCAACAGTTGCCATAATAGTTTTTAAGCCGGTTGAACGGTTTGTTTCCCATTAAAAAGCAATATTTTGTCAACACACAATTTTTCGATTTTTCCTCTGGTTTGAAAATTGCAAAAGTCACATCTCTAAAACATCTGTAACTTATAAATTAAGCATCGGAGTGTCACGAAATTTTGACGCAAGGTTGGCAGTATCTAAAAATCATATGGACTCGTCAAGAGTGCAGGGGGCATCTGTACGCCATCCTACGAACATATATAAGTTTCTTAAAATATCAGTTCTTATTTATAGACGTAATCAATAAATAATAAAAAATAATAGCTAAAAAAATGTTTCCATAAAGATTGACGTGAATAGCTTTTAGTTTTTACGACATAGCGATGGTTAATAGCGATACCGCTAAGCTGGTAATAGTATTTCATACAAATCTCTCATTATCTAGAATAGGTAAATCAATTGATTTTAATATATATTTCCACAATTGAAAAGATAGTAATGAATTTCAACGAAGTCCAAGAAGAACAACCAATAAATTTATTTTTGAACTCATCCAATGAGTGCTATGTAATAAATATAACTATGGTATTATGCTATGTGATCACATTAGACATTTGTAATAGAAGATCATCGAATTCCTTCAATCATGGTTATACATGATTGTATGTGTAAACAGTAACGGATATGCTTTCACTTTTATCCTGCTCAGTTAGAATTTATATGTATGGATTTGTATATATGTATAATAAAATTGTATTAATCAATAATAGTCGCGTTTAGAAAGATTTTTAAAATTATGATTATTGCGTATGTCGGAAATTATTTCGTTTCCTAGATCTTTGCGGCTAAACACTCTGATGCGGAATCTCTCCTGATGAATATGAACAACAAATATTATTACTACACAAGAACGAGAGGTCTATTCAGAGTTTGCTATCCAAAGGAAAGACCACCAGCCAACGCAGGTAAGCTTTCTGGATTATTGTAATATTATTATACTGCTGTGATGGAAAGATGAGGTAAATTTGTTTATATGATATGAAAGCTCTTTAATTATTCTTCCAAATCAATTTCATCGTTTTCATACCACTCAAATAATATTTCTTGTTAACCATGATAATCGAAACGAATTGTCAAAATGACTTCGATTTTTGAACGACTATATGATGCATTTTTTTTGGTCTTAGCTGACTTTTTCCATTGGTCGGTTGTTTTCGGCTCGTATGCTTAGATTTGAAACCCATTTTCAACTATAATGCGTTCTATGTTCGACTGATAGTCAGAAATAATTGCTTCATACATGTTTTCATAATCATAATTCGAGAACTCATTCTTGTATGTTTACAAAAACACAACAATTCAATATATTAACTTGAAAGTCTACATAGATACTAAGGACAGTACTACAAAACTCGCAAAAAGAAACAAATTGTTTTTCGATTACATAGTACTCGCTTAGTTTAAAAGAAGAATGCGCTTATTTTTTGTTCACAGTTCATATTTTGTGGATTTCACGTATGGTTCAATCAAAAAAATTGTCTTTCTTAGTTGCAAAATTGCATTTAAATAAAATTTTTTTAATAAAATAATATCTTTCTCACATTTATTTTTATTGTTTTGCCGTCTCCTGTAGGGCATCATAACAATTTTTTATTCCAAACGGTAGAAATTAAAGTATAAGCCTCTGAATTCGGTAATATAGGAATTGAGTTTCAAATTCAAGCAGTCTATTAAGCAGTCGACATAATTTGAATGCAAGAATTTTTGACAACAAAGAAACTATGAGAATAGGTGGAGTAGACTTATTCATTAATAAATGTTTGTTATCTGTTGTCTTAGTGATGGATCAGCGTAGATTTTCTAAAAATTACCATTTAGCACTCAGTATTCAAACTCTAGCAAGCAATCCAGCATTAAGTTTGAAAACCGCACTGCCGAATAGAAAATAATTTCGTTTTCTAAGGGCCAAGATTTAGAATAAATATAGAGAAGAGTTTTGATGCGAACTGACTTTCTGACAACAATATTATCTATTAATAGATTTACCAAATCACTATCGTCTGCCACATGACAAATCAAGATCGTATAGATTAAATTAATATCCAAATTATCTTGTTGACGTATATGGAGAAGTCCGCAAGGAATAGCGCGAAAAATTCTTTACTGATAGTAACAAAATACCATATACTAAACAATATACCATCAACAACTACTTGGCAGACACTTCAACGACAGAATGTGAGAATAAGTGCAACAAGTTTACAAAAAGTAGGCAAGGCCGGCCATTAAAAGCCCTAAACCATTTCGTTTAATAGAGACTTCTAAAGCTTATTTAACGGAGTTCACATCATACCATAACAAATTTATTATCGTCATAAAATTCAGAAAATTCGGTCTGCTTGCTATATAAATTTTTACATTTTGTAAAAAAGTTTGTATAAAAGACAGTCTAAAAAATAGCTGTTTCGATCCAAATTGTCGACATTTCTTTTTTGTTACCATTTTTTATCGAGAAATGTTAAAAGTTGGGGTAATGTTTCCTTATAAATACTTTTTTAAAACGGGACGTTATATAGTGCATGATGTAGAAATAGTCCAATCGATTCGATTTGAAAAATTGACTGTGAACCAAATTTCGTTCAAATATCTCGAAAATAGACGCACATTATACAGACCGTTGGATCAATTGGTATAATAAAAGGCAACCTATGTTAAATCTTTCTGAGTATTACCTACATCCGCACAAACCTAATATTCTTTTCTGTCGTGGACAACTCAGATGAACTCAGCGACGTTTTTAAAGTTGTTGTTCGAAAAAAGCTGGAAGTTATGGAAAAGCTAAGCAATCTACTCTTTCGGTTTTATGTGATACGGTATTAAGGATAACTCATTCTATAAATAATTAAATTTTGTACAAACTGAGCGACAAAATAACAGCAAACTCTAAAAGTAAGGGCAATATTCGTATTGAAAATAACATAGTTATGGGAAATTTTCTAAATCCTCAGGAAGTCTTGTATATTATTGTATTTGATGATAGAAACCAAATCAATAAAAATCTGACTCGTTTTCGTAGTAGAATTAGGGTTAATTGGCGAAAATATTCTAAAAAAGTTATGATTCGATCTTATGTGGTAAATGATCAACGTTTGGCCATCCAAAATATGTATTCCTTTTGGCTAAAATCACAAATTGTAATCAAAAATGTCTTAATTGCACGAACTATTCGCAAATAGTAAACGATTTAGTAAGGTATAGCCTAGTAATGATGTTTGTTTTGCGAAATGGTATTGCTCGTTAATTTTAACTTGTTGTAAACAAACCCGTACTATCCATTATTGCCCTTCAATCCATCAATTTATCTAAGTCATCACATGGTAATGGGTTTTGAACATCTTCTGCTTTCCAAAAGACTTATTCTCTTTCGAGAAGTTATTTCAAATTTTTCAAAATCGTTTGGTAATCTTTGGAAACTATGTAAGCTTATTGAAAGTAAGAAAAGCTCTATTAAAATCTTTCTAATATCTTTCTAATCAATCTTTCTAATAAATAATCGAGAATTGGTTCATGATGCCGGGAGCGATGTTACGTATGCAGCTGGTTTAATTTATTTTATTATACTCTATTTATGCTGAGAGTATATTAAGTTGGTGTGGACGTATGCAACGAACTTGAGGTAAATCTATCGTTTATTCTAGTAGAGTCAGACTGACGTTTAATGACACTACGAATAGATACATTAACTAATCACTTGTTTTGAGAAATTTATGACTGCTGTTCCTATATTTAATTTTATAAATTATAAACTGATGTTCGTTATTTCTAAATTCAACATAACTATTCACTTACAGTAAACGATACCAAAAAGTGTCCGCAGTTAAGTTAATTGGATATGCATTTGATTAAAAGACAGAACAACCGCCAACTGTTTCGAGTTTATTTCTTCATGAAAACTTTTAATTAAGGAATTTGTAAGCATGTAAGCATGTCTATGATATGGTGCAGTAGCTAATAAGAGAGTATCCTTCCGCTTGCTAAGAAGTTCAGATTTTTCTTAAAAAATCCGGATTCATTTTTTAAAAATTTAAGTTCAGAAGCTCTTTAGGGGAAGCGCCTCTAGATAAAGTGTTCAAATTGGATGATTGCTCACGAAATCATGATAAAATGACCATCGAATTTAAGCAGCAATGAACCTTATGTTTCTTGCTCATGATGTTATTTAGAAGCTTCTCTGCTGTTGAAAACTCGAGGTTCTGTATTGTAAGAGATCTCAAAGGTGCTTTTCTCCACTTCGAACGTAACAAGAAAGTTCTGTTAACACTATCTAGCTTGCATTGTATTTACAGACATGCGTCCTACGCAGGCAAGCTAGTATCACAAAAGTCGTGAATTTTGCACTGTTGCTTTTAGCATCGAAATGAAATGAGGAAATACAAATCTGTGTACGATACAAAATTTTGAAATGAAGGCCAATTACCTCGAATGCAATGATTGATGCAAACTTTCATCGTATTACGGATACGTGGGAAAAGTAAAAAATTAAACTATCAGTTTTAGAGTCCTACGCAAGATCCAACGATCAGTTCTGTCATGAAGTTTTAAAAAATATTCTCAAACTAATGGCGAGATCCTATTTAAAACGACTTTGCCGTTTGAGCACTGTTTTCGAATTATGAGTGCCAATCTCCAACCGAATTTTAATAACTTCATCAGTTAAATCATTACCTGAGATCAAGTCATCAAAAAATACTCGTCTTCTCCATTGAATTAAAGTTGTTGCATGCCACGAATTGCTAAAAAAAGCTGCTGACTTAGTTCTATATCTGATACTATTCAACTTGCATTTTTTGACATTTTTATGTGTACTTTTTCTTCAAACAATGCATTAAAAGTAATCGTTTATCGATCACATGGATACATCTGACAAACATCGCCCAGATCGACTTTGAATAAACGAAAACGTAAAAGAGTATTGAAACGGTTTGATTGAATTGTAGGTCCAACGTAAAGTACGGTCTTCAATTTCGTTTTGTATTATCTTGCTTATGTATACAATGATGAGTTAGATAGTAAGCGTTAATAGTTGGTGGGAAGGACATTGGATTTGAATTTGTGTATTCACTCAAAAAACCTGTAAACCCTAAAGGGAATGCTCATAAGTATCTTTCTTTTCTTTTTGGCAAGCTTAGGAAATATTCGCTTGAATCAAGACGACAGTTTGTTTGTTAATGAGGTTGTTCACAAATAGCTTTTGTGTTTTATGACGCAAAAAAGTTTAACTGGAGCATCCAATTTATTTTTTTCCTCTTTAACGGATTTGAAAGCTGTTGCTAGGAGCCAACTCCACCACGGACCACCCAATCAAGGACGTTTTCTACAAACTGAATAAATTTTCGGACAGATAACACACATCAATCCAAAAAAATACATCAACGCCAATCAAACTGTCTGTATTAGAGCTGACATTGAAAACCCGTTATAGTTGGCACAACGACAGCTGATATTAAAGTTGAATAATGTTAATGTTTATATCGTAAAAAAAAAACAAAGACGTATTTATATGCAACAAAAGCGACGTCTCCTATGCCAGAGACGATACAGAAGTTTTTAGCTGAGGATGATTTAATAAGCGACGGATGATAAAATTTATTAGAGACGCTGGATCTAAAATGAGTAAAAATGATTCATAATAAGTTCATACCGAAATTGTGGATATAGTCAACAAAGCATTTAAAGATGGCGAAGATGTTTTGAGTTTGAGATGGACGAATGCGTCATAATGATGACATGAGTCCAGCATTATCGATGTATAACAATGTAATTTAATAATGTGAACTAATTAATAGGCCGGCATTGACTGGAGTTACCGGAGGTTTTTATTATTTAAGATCTCTTAAGCAGTTCGAACTCAATTGCAATTTTTTGATTTTTTTAAAGCGTTATGATAACATTGAATTGCCAAAACGAGAACAATTTGTAACGTAGCGTTTTGTGCAGGTGCAAATTGCACAAAAATATGATCATGCGATAGGGCCCACAAGATCATTCCGCTGACCAGTGAATTTGGCATAATGGACCTCTATTAAATTTAAAACATATCCTGTGGTGGATTTCCTATTTTCCAAGTCACCTGCCCAATCTACGTCAGAGTAACCTTCCAAGTTTTCACATGGGCTATTTTTAAATTTCAATTTGAGGTCATTTCTGCTTTTAAGTTTTCTTCAAAATCTCTTTGTACCTTCCCAATGTGTGTTTTAGGAATTACTGGTGTATTCAGTAAAGTCAGGCCGTCTTACTTGCGCAACATTCTTACTTCTTGATATGATGCATTCAGCTTCGTATTACTCATAGATACTGTATTACACTTGCTCACACTGAATGCTTTTAAGAAATATTGGAAATATAATTCTTGATCTAATTAGAGCATAGAAAGCTTTAAGGTTTCTTTATTCTTGTTGTTGTTTCTAAGTAGGGGTATATCTTTCACGTGAATTGCTATATATATCCTTTTCTGATATCTTGAAGTGAAACAAGACTGGGATTCGCTTCGCTTAAGCTTAGTTTTCTTAAGCGCACTGTCAGGTTCCTTGTTTCAAATTCGGCCGGTCTGTTTTTGGCAACATGAAGATTCCTTCAATCTATAAACTTTTCCTCGATTTCTTCTTCTAGATAACCATGGTGGGAAGCAGTAGTCACATCCATTTGATCGATCGTAACATAGTATTGGAAGTGGCCAAGTGGAATCGAGATATCGAGGAGCATTTTGCAACCGGAGTAAACGTTTCTTGATAACTAATCCCATATTGTGTTCTACTTCGCTATATTTTGAAATAATTGCCAATAATTGATTTCTTCCTTGCGGCAAAATTAACAACTCCCCCCTTACCATTATCGTAATGAGCTTAGTTCTTCACTTATGCACTTGTAGTCTTCAATGCACACATAAATCGCACACTCATATCTTTGTACTGAATTCCTCTTACGTGTCTACGTTTGAACTGAATTCCGTCCTAGAGCTATTTTGTAGAAGTTATACCTATTTTCGTTAAATTTACCGGAAAATCTTTCTGCAAAGAATTAAACATTTCTATTCGCCAACAAGATTTCTTTATTTGGATTCTAAAAACGATTAGCTAGCGGCCGCTGAGTATAACCAACGAACACTAGGTTTTCAGTTTTTGCATTCCTAGTTTTTGTCTCTTGCTTTGGTATGTCAGAAAAAACCCGGAAATTGTTTGGAAAGTTTTGAATTCTGCAAGCTTTGTTTTTACTTTTAATGAAGTAGACAAACGTTTTGCGCGAATAATCATCAAAAAATGTAGCATATATCGTGAACTGTTAATCGATTTGACTTCTAATAATTGTGTACCATATCAAACGCTAGTGTTACGAATTTTCCTTTCATGCGAGTCGCCCAGCTATAGTTTATGACGTTGAACTTGACACACTCAACGTCCCGGGGGCAGTTAGTCCCCGATTATTTCTACCTCTTTCGGTTAATATAGGGAAACAGAACCGTGTTGAAAAATACGAGAGGGAAAAACCTGAAAATCGAGTACCATTAATAGCAATCCAGAGAAATTTAGAGGAGAAGCCTCTGGCAGACTTAAGAGCCCTACATCAATCAGTTACCACCACGCGAAAAATCGAGATGATGTGGACAAGAATCGGACAGGATTGTTTGAATCTCGCTTGTCAGCACGCCGACTGGTAAAGTTGCGGAATCCAAGCGTGCCCGAAACTACCATCATCTCAGAAGTAAAGAGATGACAGACTGAAATCAATGTTCTTATCCGTCCACCTTATTTTTCCATTACTTCCAAGTCTCTAATTCCTTTTCAATCTTTGAACGGATTTCCAAGTAAGCACGACCTAGTTTTAGAAAGGTCTTTAGAATGTAAAAACGTATTCAAGGATCCGTGGCCTGCGAGTAGAAAATCTGGATGAAGATTAGAGTAAACATCTGGGTGGTTTTCTATATAGAAGACGTCACGCAAATGCAAACCACTATTTATCCTAAAGACAGTGCTAACATGCAAAGCCTTTAGGCCCACAGGTGCCGCAACTTTCCAAACTTGTAAGGTAGCCGTAGAAACTGTCCAGCACACAAGCAGATGCGTCAGCAGCATAACGTTTACAAATTTCTTTCAGCAATTTCTTATTGAACTCAATTCCATTGTCTGATTTCAGTACTTTAAAAAGTGTATGCTTTGCTATGACATGCTCTACGAGTACTTATGCTATGGATCTAGCTTCCTTAGTTTCTAAAGTATAAACTATAATATATAATACTATATAAGATCATACTGTATAGTTAATATATATATAGATTGATCTGAAGATCTGAGTAGTCCTACAGTGTCAATTTACATTACTTCAAAGCTTTTTGAAGGTTTATCAGTTATTTCAAATTGTTTTTTGGTATACTTTACGATTTTGTTCCTTTGACGAACATCAAAACTACTAACAAATTGTTTTACCATTTTGTTCATGTTTTTTCATATGCAGTTATATTTTAATTTGGCTAAGATTTTCTTATTCCGAAATGATCTGAATGTGGTGATTCATGGTATTGTTTTAATAATGTATGTTTGACTATGTCATCAATGACTCTTTTGGGCTTTTTAAAAATTCATTGCTTTCTTTATTATATTTTTCTTTTAATTTATGTATATATATATATATTAACGTATTTGAATAGCTTATCATGACTGGCCATAGTATATAGTAAGTAATTCTTTCCAATAATTGATTTATTTTTTCATGTGTGCGTTTAATGATCTGCTTGCATAGGATGTAGGCATGTCATTACCTACTTCTTATCATTCATTCATTTTTGAGGATTTAATGTTAGGTTATATTGTGCGAGTTTTTGGAACACTTTGGATAGGTTGTTATTGTGATGACGTAAGCTACTTCCATATACTGTTATGTCGTCTACTTACAAGAGAGCTTACGTTTCTAAACCATAAAGTGATATATTCGGCATCCGTTGAAAACTATTAGATTATATCTTGAAACCGAAAGGTGGTCACATAAATTGGTAACGACTGTTGTTGGTCGAAAATGCTGCTAATAATTTACATTCATCGCCTAGTTCGATTTGGTGAAAAGAATTCGTCATGTCTAGAGTACTGAAATATTTTGCTTTGCCTAATCTGTCTAGTAAATCCTCTATTCGTGTTAATAGATATTTGTCATTCACAATTTTGTCGTTCAGTTTTCTGTTATCAACGACTAATATCCATTGTTTTGTATTACTATTTTCCTTTTTGGGGACAAGAGGCAAATATGAATTGTAAGAGTTGACCGACTGTTCTTTAATTCCGTTTCGTAATAATTTGTTGACTTGTTTATTAAGTTTATTAGTTTGGGAACGTGGCAGTCTGTAATTTTGATGTATATTGGTATCTTGTCATGTGTTGTCTATAAAAATTATTTGCTGTTAATTGTCCGTGCTCCAAGTGAAATATTGTATTGGTGTTCTTGTAAAATTTTGATAATGTTACAAAACTGCCTATTTGTATTTTTCCTTTGTATAAAGTTAGTATCGCTAGATCGCAAAAAACGTAGATATTATTTACAATCTCAAATGATTTTTACAATTATTTAAAAGCTCTTATATTTCTAATGAGTTTTTGACTCGACTATCGTTATTCTACTCTCAACGTACAATTGTATACAGCTGACTATCACGATTCTATACCACGACTCTCTATTTCGACTGCTTATTACAACTGATTCCTTACGACTCTTTATTACTACTAACTTCTCATAAGCGAAATACTCCGCTTATAAACATTACGAATATCACAAATGTTGCGTCTCACTCTGCTATGCCTGCTGCCGCGTCCCATTCTGCGGTACCTGTTAATCTCCTTTTCTGCTTAATTTCCCGGCATAGTTTCATTAATCGCATTACCTGAAAATTTCGCAGGAATTCTTTGGCAACCTTTGCTTTCATTGACGCTGTAAATGCTCCTTTTATGATCGGTGCAGCTAACGCATTTGAATGCATTTGCTCTGTTATAGATTTTGAAAAATTTATTGCAGCGTATTCGTGAAGTGGAGTTAGGTAAGCTTTTTATTTGTATGGCATTTAATTCATTAAGGTTATTTAATATTTTACCCCGGTAGACTGTAATGGACATGTTTCTTTGTGTAATGGGACTTAGTTCATTGTGTATTCGTAATATAGTTTTTTTGTTTCCGAAATTGGTTGTGAATATCTTTTCTAATTGTTCTAATTGTATTTAGGTCTGTTATTTCTTGTGTAATGAGATTGCGTAGTATGCGCTAAATCTTTTGAAAATTTTGGCTACATTCTAACTGTATATTTATCTTTTGTGTTCGGATCTTTTATGAGATCGGAACGTTTGCTTTCTAAAGAGCTTAAATAATTTAATTTTTCTTGTAAAGTGGACTTTGTGTACTTTTTTGAACCTTTCTTTTTGAAATTTGTATAAACAGTATTTAATTCGGCCAATAATAGTAAAAAAATGATGGTTACTAATTTAAATTGAGTGTATATTTATGTATGTGCGCATTTATACTGTTAAGAATTTGGCAGGATCGAAAATGTTATGATATACTTTTGAGTTTGTTATTATTTATGTAATCTCTTAATCAACCATTCGCGCAACGCTCAAATTTAGCTTCGCGAGAACTCGCGGAGTGCTTGGTTGATTAAGATAGTTATAATAACAAAAAAAAAGGCAGAAGTATTTTGTTTCTAGAGTATCCGAATTTCTTAATCAACCATTCGCGGAACGCGCAAATTTAGCTTCGTGATAATTCACGATAATAACGTATAAATAAGATGGTAATGCCCTCTCTACCTCACCAGAAATGTCGGCAATGCTGAACCGGCACACAAACACTGCTTTACCAAAAAATCACAGCAAGGTGCCACACACGCACTGTTATATCACAAGTGTTAAAACAGGCAGCAGTATTAACCGGCAGTTTTCTTTTCAACGAGAGTACCAACAAAAGTGTTTCTCTTAAAGAGATAACAATTTTTCAACTTCTCTTAATAAATAAAGCAGAATATATAAACACCACTTATATTCTTGCTTATGTACTTATTATTATCATTATTTATTTAGATCAACGAAATAGATTCTAAGACTAAAAAAAGGTGAACATTAGCAACCGAAACTATCGGTTATATTTTCTTAAAAAAGATGGACTAGATGATTAACCTAGTCGTTGTAATAAAATTAAAAATTTGACTGGTATTTGCAAGATGATTAGATTCTCCGAGTACGAAATTCCGAGCTGTGGAAAAGTTTTAGCATTCAGAGAGCATATGTTTGTTTGTGAGGTTTTGACGTTGCAAATTGGCGGACTAGATTTGTTAAGGATAGTGTAATGCAACAGCATGTCCGAGGCGAGTTCGCGCAAATGTTTTGAACCTTATTTTCTCTAGATTGGTTGGATATACTGATAACGAGACTAGGATTAATATGGTAGTAGTATGGATGGTAGCATTGATGATTTCTTTCATTAATTTTCTCTCTAATATTTTTCCGAATATATTCTTGAAGGTCAATCTTTTCCGTGATGCTGTCCGTAATTAAAGGTGTCGAGGCAGCGGATATGGCTGCAAGATTTGTTCGCTCATTTCCCACGAGACCAATATGACTCGCTTCCCAAAGAAATTTTAATTTTGCCTCCCTAAGGGGTAATGATATCACTAACATTGTTAATCGTGTTACAGCTTGAATTTGAAAAGCCTTTTATAGCTTTTACGACAAACAAACTGTCTGGGATGTTGAGTTTTGAGTTTGGTTTTACTTGTTAGCTTCGTGCCTTGAAAAATAACTCAAGTGCTTGCTTCTAAATATTGAAGTGCCTTCACATAGAATGTGATTGGCCTAGACTGGTCCCGTGGCATCTATCACTGCCTAGGAAGGGGTTAGGTCGTCACGTTTAGAATCGCATGTGAAAAGAAAATGCCGACCATTACTATTCAAAGACTGGGTTTTATCTGCAACCACTTTTTTGAAAATGATATTGACGTATTTGCTTTTTTGTAGGCTGAGAGTGAAATATCAAAAGAATTGGCTTTTAAGGTCTACGACGACTTAAAGTCAAATTACCGAGAGATGCTCATGGTATGATGAATTCTTTTGGAATATGTATACAAGAATTTATGATGGATTAGAATCGTTTAGATTTTTTTTTTTTGGCAGTAAAAGCTTTTTTAATATCTTCACTGAGTACTGTATGTTTAGAGTTTAAGAAATTGTAAACAATTTCGATCTTTAAGATGTTCCTGTGAATTGTTCTAGAGAAGGCATTAGCCTTTTTGTAAAATAAGAAATTTTTAGGAATATGTCATAAGTCCATTTTCTCTTTTCTTAAAATAGTTAGCTTGTTGTTCCGGCAAGGAAGGGGTGCATGTTTGAGATGATTTGTAGATTGAGTTATATAGAAATACGTAGCAGTGCAGATAGCTGTAGTCATAATAGCAACATCACGATTACAATTGCCCTTAAAAAACTTGTTATTTAACATCTCTTCGGTCTATAATTAAACCGATCGGTTTTATTCAGAAGAAATGTTGATTTCTATTTTAAGATTGAACCTCGCAAAGGGCTTCTTGAAACGAAACAAATGTTGCATTTATTCATATAACGATTCTTCAGTTTATCACATCTTGCGCTTCTTGTTATCTTCTCTTATTCTTTTAATTAATTCTTTGAATATCCGAAGTGGCGTGTTTTTGGTAGAATGAGTACACGTTTGGTTTTTCTTGGCTCAGTTTTAACATTTGACAATGTTGCTGGTTCAGAAAGGTTGGAAATCGTTGCAGAAGGGGTAAAGGCGTTTAAATTAATTTGAGATGTTGAAGATGCCGGTTCGGTGTTTGATATTGTGCTAAGATCTTTATGGTTGACGATTATAACGTCCGTGTATATTTTTATCTTTTTTTGTAGGGTACAAAATCTGTCTCTGTTTGTCGGTTTTTTTATTTCACAGAAATCTAAGATAGCGGTATACCGCTAATCACATTCCCTTTTCATCCTTCCTTGTTTTACAAATATCGCATGATTTTGTGTCTGCTATTTGCAAAAGAAGAGAAGCATGAAAAGAGAGCAAATTGTTTGTTCGTTTTGTTAAAAGTAAAAGAGAGTCCGAAGTCAGTTTTTTTTCAAATAATAAGGGTGGGTTTCTTTTAAAATAAAAGCAAAAGTATAGGCAGTCGATGTAATCATTCAGCGTATAAGGTCATTCAATAGCAGACAACGGAGTTCGTTTTATTTTTTTGCAAGTGCATAATGCAATCTGTAGTATGGTGATCATTTGAGAAACAGAAAAAAAAAGATATTCTTGATATTCTAAGTACCCCGAAACGGAGGTTATTTATTAGCAATGAAAATTAAAAAGAAAAATAATTTAAATATTGTGAAATTTAAAATCACTTGCTAACAGTGAAAATGTAACTACTTAATTAATTAATTATTTAAGCTGTCATAAAAATCAAAAGAAAAAAAAGAAATAAAAAGAAAAATAAATTAAGTATTGTGAAATACAAAATTGCTTGCTAACAGTAAAAATTTGACTAACAATAAATTTAATAAAAAAAAAAATAGAAGTATTATATTTTTTGTGATAAACTATGCTACAAACAAAGTTTTATATAAACTTCTATGCAGTGTTTGGATTTGGCAAATGTTATAGTGGCGTAATGTGCACATCTAATGTATCTCTTGTGTCTTGGGAGGCCTGAAATTGAATCATTATGGGCCCTGAATGAGTTCACTAAAATTCCGTATTTTTCACGGATAAGTTTAGTTTTTTTTTATATGTATGTTATTAATTTCATATGTAATGTTTCTTAACGTGTAATTAAAAATTAAGGAAAAGAAATGTGAAGATTAGGCGCGTCAGATCAATCAAGACGTAAGAGACGAAAGGGAAAGTAACTGACAGATCGGACGGACAGATGTCTCTAGTGGTTTTACGTGAGTTCCTGCCGTGAAGGCTAAACCCCACGTTGCCCGTTAGCACACGGAATGGGACAGCGCCCCCCCCCCCCCCCCCCCCCCCCTCCCCCCATGGAGTAAGACCCAGGATTGGAATGTCTCACAGATTCTGCAACAGTAATCATTGAAGCCAGCAATTGTACGCGGTAGGAATCTCCTGGGCATCCTGACCCCCGTGGCACCCTACTTATTTAAAAAGTCTAAGTCTAAGTCCGACTTTCCAGTTAGAATCCAGTTAGTTACAATCTCGAACTGGCCGCCTATGTGGCAATAGAGCTATGAAAGCTCGGGAATCGGCGCCCCACTCTCCCAAGAAACAACTCCTCTCACAAAAGCTAGCAAAAAAGCAGAACCCAAGCTAAGTGGCAAGGCGCCTTCTGAGGAAGGCTTCAGCCGCGAACCAGTTAAGATAGACTACGTGGCTGTCCACGGAGAGAACTCCACAAACATCAAAGTCATCGTTGGTCAATTTGATCTCCATTGCCTTCAAATTTCTAATGTTTGAGTACAAAGGACATTCGCATAAAATATGTTTGGAATTCTCAGACAGACTGCCACAAAGACATGGCTAACTACCAGATAAACCCTTTTGGTGCAAAAAAGAATTAAGCAAACCATCACTCGTAAGTAAGAACCCCAGATAAAGGTCAAATCTCAAATCCGGATGGCACTCTACAAACGAGACATGCCTTATGTACTCATAAGTCACCCTGCCCTTCGAACTATTATCCCAACGGAGCTGCCATAAATAACGGACCCAAACCTTAAAGCTCATGCTCTCCCCAAATTGACAATTGATCCCGTTATTTAGTAGGGGCAGTCCCCTACGAAGTCTGTAAACAATGTTGGCATACAAAACTTCAAGATCTAAGAGAATTGCGCCCTTTAAAACTTGGAGTGCGTCCGTGGAAACAGTACGGCAGACAGGCAGACAAGCTAGGAGGGCTATTCTTTGACAAGCCAAAGTTTCCTCCTGCCCCCGAGAAGACATAATTGTTTTGTAGTAGTTGCACCATATGTTGCACGAACAACATGGACGCAACGGTATACAATACGCACAGCACTCATTCCCAGGCCCCAGTCAGCCCGAAGCACACGGGTGAAGGCGAAGTTGTCCGGCTACATGCGATAGTTTCAAGCGTAAACTGGAGAGGTGAAAGAGAAAATTGAGCCTTTCCCCAATTGTTATACCAAGATAAGTGCCCTCGGTCACATACTTGATACTATATCCGTTGACCCGGACAATTGGATATCTACTGTAGGAGAGGCGACATTTCAGTAATGGCATTACAGCTTTCTCCACCACCAAGTCAACATCCACCCTGGTACCCCAATCAACAACCACACCCAACAAATCCAGCGATTGACACTCAAGAGCAACTCTCGAATTACCGTGGCCAAGAAAGAGCGAATCATCTGCGTAAGCACAGCAATCATACATTTCCTCAAGTTGTCTAAGTAAGTGGTCCATCATTAGATTCCATGTAAATGGGCCAATGATTCCAGACACACCCTACTTGGCCCGTAACGCAGGCTTTTCTATATGAGAAGTAGCTTGCCCAGAGATTTCACTCTTGACAACCTACTGCTTTAAGTCTCCGCAGGACACCATCCCATTTTAAATGATCAAATGCTTCTTTAAAGTCAATAAGTTAACCTAAGGTGTATTTATCCGTTGACTCACTAACCATTTTCTGAACATAAAGCCATGCGTCGACCGTACTAAGTCCCTTCCGGGAACCATACTGCCGGTCACATACACTCCTATTCATGTCATTCTGTAATCTTTCAATCATTATACTCTCCAGTACTTTACCTAGCACTAGGAGAAGGCTAAGGCCACAATAAAATCGAGGTTTACTACGAATCTTATTCGGAATGTTCAACAGAATGAGCCCTTGGGCAATTTTCCATTCAGACGGAAAGCAACTTTCGGACAAACATTTACTATAGATTGCAAGTAAGTAATCAGGAATAAGTTCCCAGATGGCTTTAACCATCTCCTCAGTTGTTCCATCTAACCCTGGAGATCTCTTCGAATTTAGTTGATGCTCTTCTAATTTCGGAGGGACAGACTCCATTCCTATTGGTAGGATTGGATCCTCAACTCCAGGGAAAAATTCGGACATTAAAACGTGTACACGTTCTTTCCAGTTGGTCAAGACAGTGTTACCTACTCGGAGACAATTGATATCTAATGATCTTTTGCCTCCACAACCTCAGTATACCTTACCCCAGGGATCATCTCGTCCCCAAAAGACAAAAGATCTCCATTCCTCCCCTTTAACGGGGACAATCAGATGTTTAAATTCTTTAAGTTTTTGTTGGTAGGCAACTCTTTTAAGGGCAACATCCACATCACTTAACCGTTTGGCTCTATGGAATCACCTTCTGAGCTGCCTGACGGTTTTACGCATATATTTCAATTTGGAAGTCCATCGCTTGACACCTCTGCGAGTAACCTTGCGGTACCTTTGGAGGAGCAAATCGCTGACCTCCCACAAGCATTCATTTACGCAGATAATCTGCTCATTCAAAGACATATCCCGAAAGACAACTAATGGAATCATTGTTATTCTATTCATGACCAGAATCCCATAAGAATTTCAGTCAACCCCGGACGTATGCCACCTTTCCGACATTGAATCGGATTCGTACTCTCAAAATTTAGCTTATACAGCTCCTCCACGAATACGTTAATGGATCAGTGTACCTTAGACATAATTACCTTCGGCCCAATTTTTTCGAACACCGAAACCGATAGTCCCACTTCAGTAAACTTGGTGTTATCTAAAAGCTTTCGTCGTTCCACAGCAGAGGTGGTACGGATAACCCTGCGCCCTGACCCCAAGAGTCGGCCCAACATGATCAGCAATCTTTTTCACAACTTGCTTCGGTGACTCCGCAGCGTTAATGCAACGAACCCCAGCTGACTAAGTCTCCACTGGCTTCGGAATTGGAGCAGCCGGTTTTCTAATGCACAGAAGGAAACTGCGAAAACCCTACAAAGTAGATATATTCTTGATCAGCATCAAATTTAGAATTGATTTAAGCATGTCCGTCTGTTCGCTTGTGTAATGACTGTGGTTAACATTCCCCTTGCTGCAAAAATGAAAATATTTGTAATGAGCTCATGTCATTGTCTTGTAACCTTAAAAAAGTCGAAACGCTGTTTGATGAATGTTTCTACCTCGAGTGTTCTGCTTGGCCTCGGAATCGCTCTGACGCTTAGCTTGCCTACAACAGTGAAACTTTCGTTGCAATTTCGTTAACGTCCCCGAATGCCGAACGGAGTCATTCCATTCGTTTTACCCCAATTCGAAATGCTCCACATTTGATTTCTATTAACTGCTTACATATATTCTAGCCATTTTTTCACTTGAAAAACCCATTTGTCAATTTGTACTTTTTCCCATATTTCTGACAACATGGTAATACCACGTTGAAACAACAATTTCTGGTGAGCCTGCTGTGAGTGCAACAATGTGGCTCTGAGAGTTGTCATGTGTTAGCCGCTGTTGCTGGGTTTTTTTTCCAACAATTCATCGTTCAATTTATTTAATTGACGTTGGCTGACATCTGAAGTAGCATTTCCATTCAGTTTTAGCAGCTAGTAATGCAATACACTTTTCTGATTCCATCATAGGCACAGCAAGAATGAATATTTTGCTTTGGTGTTACTGTGGATGGCTCTGCTGAACTAACCCATAATTTTTTGGGTTTGGGATTGTCGTACTAGATCCCTCTTTCCATCGCCAGTCATAATACACCACCGAAAATTCATTTTTTTCGCTTGGTAAGTAATAAAACCGCAATGATGCAACGGTTCGAAATGGCATTTTCGGTCAATTCGTGTGGTAGCGATTTTCCCCCCTTTTGCATCTCTCTCATCTCAAATAAACGTCTAGAAACAGTTAATTGATCAACTTCTAAGCTGTTCGAAAGTTGCTTGATAGTTTGAGCCGCACTTTCGTCCAACAAGTGTTCCAATTCATTGTCTTCGAATTTTTTTGTCCTCCAGACTGTTCTTTGTCCTTGACAGCGAAATCACCATTTTTAAACGGTTGAAACTAAAACTAACAACGGCGATATGATTGATCATCATCACCATAATCTTCTAAAAGTGTTGAAATTAATAGGAGAGTTGTCATTTCATAAAACGAGAAAACAAGAAAAAAAAAGAAATAAAAATGGCAGAAATGCAAACAGAAGTAAGGAGATCAAAAAGTGCAAATCAAAGCCAACAAAGCGCAGATAAATACTTGTTTTAAAATTGTTTGGTTTTATATATAATGACGATTGTGCGTTTGCATTTAATGCTGCTTTTATATTATAATAATAAAAAATAACACTTCAATATTTAGACAATATAATCATGACATTATTGAAATATGATCTTAATTTACATTGTATTAAAAAAATAGTTAAAAGAAGATCATATACATGCGGATATAAATTCGTTGTCTTCGTGTGTGCACATGTTAATAAGAAGACAACGTCTTCGAATTGAGTGAAAAAGTGTTTAAATATTATAAAAAAGAAATTTGTACACGACAGTTTTATGATAATCAGAGCGGTGGGAAAGTACGTTAAAAATTATTTCTAATTTAATAAGGTAAATGACCGAAAAAAATGTGTATCTCATATATTATCATAAGCATATCAATATCTGTTTACTGTCAAAATGACACAGGTCACCATACCATAACCGTGTTCAAAAAAAAAAAAAAAAAACGAAAATTAAAATTACCCCGGAATTTTCTATTATTATTACTAAACAAAATTCCTACAATTTATACTGAAGAAAAATATTTACACAAGAGGAAACAGATAAAAAAAAAGAAAGAAAAGGTGATTAGTTTGTGGGGAGAGCCGATAGCCTATGATGCTAGTACTCAATAAATTTCTCTAGTCTAACAATTAGTTTCATTAGTCTAGAAAATATAATAATAGTAATAATAATTTGTAAAAACAATTTATTAATAAAATTGGAAAAACAAATAAACGACATATGCGTATAGATGGACATATGGGTTCCCATTAATTTGAGAAATGTGAAAAATATTATATAAATAAAATTAGAAAAATGTGATTTTCCATACTGCTTTAATGTTACTGACGTCATTTATTCTTAGTGTTGAGTTCATGAAACCTAAAAACTATATCGGAGAATGTCGCGGTGACCTTTAATTTATCGATATCGATAACATCCACTACATTCAACGTGAATTTATCGTTTCATTAATAGCAGCTTACGCATTATTTGTACAGCCGCAGTGAATAAACGCTTAACGATGTATTAATTATATTCTTAGTGTTATTATCATATATGTGTATTTTTATTCTTGTACATTTTTATAGTCTTATATTACTTATCTTCCTTAATACAATATGTTAAACTATTAGATGGATATATCTAATTATTTACAAGCATTCTACATACAGAACTATATTACTTTTTTTACCTATAAATAAACAAAAATTTGTTTTTTCAAAAAACAAAAAATTGAAATTAAGTCTTATTTTTTTGTGGCTAAGTTTCGGTGTAACGGGTCATCAGACTCATCTTCCGGGTCTCTCCTATAGCAAGAAAAGGCCGGAGTAGACTATAAAGTAGGGACATTCCAGCAACCCGTCCGGTAGTTAGCTTCCGTTTATCCGTCCGATTGAATGTGACTTCCGTACGTGAATTTTCTAGGTTTATAACGGTTTGTAAAGTATTCGTGGAAAAACTCTCCCAACAATCCTGCAAATAGCTAGTTGAAAGTGACACAAGCTCCGTTCGTTAGGCGACTATACTGGCATACACGTTTATCTCTCCTTTTCCGTTACGGTAAAAGTGGCAAAAACAATTCAAAAATTTTTTACTACGTTACAAGTATCAATATACTCGAATTTAACCGTTATATACATCGATACTTCGAATTGCATTTGTACCAATAGATGTCACTAGGCGATATATACCTATTAATAATTCGGTCGCGAATAATGCAACTTTGACATTTGCATCGCCTCGGAAAGAAATATTTGTGCCGAGATTTACACCTGATATCTCATATGGAAACATTAATAGTTGTCGTTCGACAAAAGCTCCATCTGTTAATGTAAGCCCAGTTAGCGTTTTCAATAAATCTGCATACCGTATCGTCCTTTAAAATTCTTGTTCCTGTTGAAAATAATTGTGGCTGCAGGGATCTTTGATAAAGGAAGTCATTTTTAGGAGCAGATCTCGAAATAGTAAGTGCATAATGCTTCCGTCTACTTTTGTGGTTTTTGAGTTTTTCCTCAGACCTAGTCACGGTCATTTAGAGGCCTAAGCTGCAAAATTCGTTCTGCTTGCCTAAATTTAGTGAGGATAGAATTATTTTGTTTAATTTTCAAAGAAAGGTGGGTAAAATCTTATATACAATCAGAAATGTGCTTTACATTTGTTTATTACAAAGCTACAAAATGGATGACCCTCTACGTTCGTCCAAACTTTTCTGATTGGACAATCTTCCCTTACAAGAACCTGTCCACATTGTCCACTGCGGTTCAAGAGAATACTTAAGACCAATAAGAATAAGAAAAACAAACTATTCAAAAATGTACGAAAAGCGTGTGACTGCTACTTCTACATCTACAGATTTCATTATCGCAATCTGCAATGTTATTGTAGACACATGGCAAAGTAAAATCTTCATTCCTTATTAATCCAAAACATTTTTATAAACTTCTTAACTCTAAAAGAAAAGTCTGCATATTTTCTTCTTCGATTTTTCTCAATGGGTCTGACTATTCTGACGATTATGTACTCTTGAATCTTTTTGCAGAATACTTGCAACGTCACTTTTCTACTGCTTGTTCCGATATTTTGTAATAATGCACTGATGAGTCACGTGGCACTGTTCCAAACATTTCCAACCTCTCTCTTTAAAAGCAATGATTTTTTTTTTAAGAAAAACTTTTTTTCCAACTATTGAATATTTTTCCATGTGTTGAAGAACGTTCAAATCATCTGCAAAGCTAATAAAAAAAACTTTATGTTGTGAAAAATTTAACTCTTGAAAACATCCGCGTGTCTGGTTATCTGTTGTAAACATTCTCATGGTCCTAAAAAGTAAGATATCAACTTTAAATTTGCACAAACATTGGGAGCTCATTACACATAAATTGCAACAAATACACGACAAAAACGTCCACTTGTATTCCATTAAAATGGAAAAGCTCAGCCACACCCATCATATGTTGCGGAGTATCGAAAGTTAATTTTTTTTGGAGTTATTCTGAAGATGAAGTTGGTGAGTATAAATGATTTCGTTACGGCCGAATATTTTTTACTTGTTTGAGTAAAAGAATAATTTAAGGTCTTTCGCGGAATAAATCCTTAAACAAGATTGGGATAAATTTATTTGCTTCAGAGACAACCAAACATCCAAATTTGGACTGAATTTTAAATGAAAACCGATCTCTAGATATATTAAATTTGTAAATATTTACTTACGACAAATCGCGTATATGCATTTTAGTGTTCGCTGGAAAACTCGATACAAAAAAAGTTTTCCGGCTAGGAATAACAATTAACACCTTCTCTGAAGTTCACAAGAACTCACATCGGTTATATCATTTACAGCACCAGTCAAGTAAAGATTTAAATTAGGAAATTGCTGTTGATCGCCGTTTACTTAACTGCATTAAAAATGCTTATACCTCATCGGATGAAGAACGCACAATTGCAGAAGACGCCGTGTTCAATATATCAACCACTGCGTTGATTGATATATTTGTAGAAGCTTCAACCAGAGATCGATGTAAGAGAGGATTTAGATTTGCATAACCAGCCTCCCAATTTAGTAAACTTATCGGTTCCTTTTTTGAAGTCTTTAAATAAATCAGCAAAATTATTTCGGGTTTGTCTGAACAATTTGGAAGAATCAATACCCAAGTTACGGAAATTGCGACTTCTCCAATATAGCCCTTTAGGTCGATTGACTCTGTGATCAAATTTCCTACCGTTAAACCCAGCGCATTTGGAATGCGCTAAACGATCACACGCCCAGTCAAAAAAAGAAACAACAACATTCCATGATCAACAACAATAGTAAAATTAATATACAATATAAGCAGTATACGCAGGATATAAAAGGGGAAATATATTAATTTTAAATTAAATAATATGTTAACACAATAGTAACTAAAACAAATCTTTTATATAATCAAATGTGAGAAAATAAAATAAGCTACGAATATATTGGCACGTGGTCGTTATCTTAAGAAATATCAATACTTGTTTATTCTGCGAATATGAAGGTTCATATACAATTTAAAAGACAAAAATAAAATTATTAGACAATTACTAATGTAATATATTTGAGTGCATAAAAAAATGAATGAAAAATGCGTATGGTCATTTCGGTAAGAGTTATTCAGCATATCTCGTCACATAACTTAATGACTTTATCTATAAATGACTTAATTATTTTATTTATAAAATTATGCTGATGAAGTATTTTAGTGGTGAGCCTAGATTTAGCATTATTGATGTGTGCGCACATTACGTTTTTATGTAATAGGCTAGTTGGGTCCAAAAATTGACTTGATATAATTTTTAATGCGTTTTAATATTAATTATCGATTACTTTTATTGAATATGAAATAATCAACCAGTTTTAGCCAAATATAACATGTTTTCTTTTATATATTTTTTGTTTGTTTTAGTTCCCACATATTTGTCACCAATTGAGACCCATTGCTCAAATATTGATTACTTTCCTGAAATAGATGATGAAAAAATATCTAATGAAGATACCACTACACGAGTACATTTAGCTCGGTCTTGTGTGGCAATGTTTATTCTTAGGTGAGTAAATATATATTTAACTACATTCTTCCCTCTTCTATATTACTTACTATGTATTATAGATTATATTTATGCATTCAACTAAGTTTAATAAGTTTTATATATACTATATTTATTATTATGAGTATTTCAAAATATACATCTTTTAATTATCTTATTTTAATTGATTTATTTAGCCATTAATATTATGCGTCTTGAATGAAAAATTCAAAATATACGTTCAACTAGAGTGCGTAACACAAATTTTAAAGGAGACATAGCAAAATTGAAAATTATAGCTTTATTCTGAGCAACACCACTGACACATGACTAATCATCAAAATTTTCAGCTTTCTGCTAGTCATTTCTGCACCAATTTCCTCTTAAAGGAACTATTCGCCTTGTCGGTTGTTTAAGATATTTGGTAGCTTTCCATAGACAATGTTCATCAAACATTCCTGAGTTAACGTTGGTTAAAAAACTATTAATTTGCTTATTTTTTATCTCAGTTAGACGTAAACGCAGGATCTTTGTAGCTCTGTTTAAATTCCTTTTATCGAGAGGATTCGTAATGCGTTGTCATTGTTAATCTCCTTTTGTTCCTGGTCATTTGCCTTACTTCAAGGCTGACGTAATTATTGTTATATCTGGCTTTGACTGCATGTTTAGGAGTAGATATAAAACCAGCTTGATGAATAAGGTTAGTAAAATGCTCTACCGCAAGGTTAAGGTTTAAATTGTCGTCGATACAATCCTCAAAAGTCGCAATATCAGTTCTACGATTGATGATATTGTATTTAGTTGAAAGGTTATGAAGCGTCGTGTTGAAGTTGACAATCAATGGAGAGTGATCAGAGCTGAGGTCATCATTAGCATAAATATGGAGTAGATTAGTAGGAATGCCAGAATACAACGCGAAATCTATTAAATTCGGAATATTTCTCAAATCCGACGGCCAATATGTGGGACTCTCTGAGGACAAAACAGAATAGGTGTTATTACGGATGAATTTGTAGAGCTCTCTTCCTTTCGGGATGTTTGGCATTGAAATCACCTCCAACAATAAATTTTAAAGAAAACCGGGGAGGGAAGTAAACTGTGTAGATTGAAATATCCGAACCGTTGCAATTCACTCTAATGCAAGGAGCTTGTAAATAAGGTTTTCTGAATACATTAGAAGTTTTGTAGCCAATAGTAGATTCCACTAGAATTGCAGAGCCAGCATGAGATCTACCATCAGGGTGATTGGCAGTAATTAGGTAATAACCATTAATTTTGAAATGGGACCGATTTGTGAAATAAGTCTCTGATATAAGAAGGACGTCGATAAAATTTAAATGAAGGAAAACTTCCACTTCGCCGATGTGATTAAAAAGTCCATTGGCATTCCATATACCGATTCGTAGACTTATTTGCATAATTTAGAGATTAAAAGTGACATCATATTGATAAGAGTGTTTGTCAACTCAACCTGCTTATTGGTTAAGTCTTCAATTTTTGAAAAAGGATTAGGATTTTTCAAAATATCCGCGTAGTTTTGGTTGTTAAGGTTATTGTTACTACAATCAGGCACAACAGCATTAGGTGGAATTTCGTTTTGGCTACTAAACTTCTTGGTTGTAGGAATAGTTATTAGGTAACTGGGCTTGAGTTGACCTGAGCGGAAAAGAATTAGCAAGTTTCTTTTTAAGGAGTTGCTGAAACGCCCAAAATCCTTTATAATTGGCCGGGTGGTTCTGTAAGCAATTCACATATTTTGAAGGGGTGTCGTCTTTTTTAGAACAAGTCCTGGTTAGATGATCCAAACCACATTTGACCCATTTAATTTGCTTAGTACAATACGTTCGTGTATGTCCAAAACCTTGACATCTATGACATTGAGGAATGTCTCTAGATTTTAAAGGAGCCTCGACTTTAACGACAGCATGGTTGAAATATTTCATTTCATAAATCCTTTTGTTGTCGGTATTTGGATCTAAATCTTGCGGCTCCTTTGTGAATCTGCGGTAGACGTTGGAGACATTGCGTACTTTGAAGGCCAGCTTTTCAATGCCGTTTTTGATGTCTACACATAAAGTGAAATGGTATAGATTTTTTAATACTATCCTTTCTGCCCTCTCCTGCTTGATTTGATAGATGTGAAATTGAATTTTGCTATCGCATAAATAATTAATTAATTTTCTATATGAGTCAACAGAATTAGTCAGTACTTTGACTTGGCTGTCTTTCATGGTTTTATAATTGAAGTCTTTTTCACAAATAACGGACGTAAACGCTTTAATCATGTTTTTTACGTTTCCTACACTAGGAATTATAATTTTCAGTGGCTTAGGGGAGACTGTTTTTTCATTATCGTTAACATTATTGGTGCTGCTATCATTAATTTCATTCTCATTGAAGTTTAAGATCGAGAAACGGTTTGTAGAATTTGCATTTTGTGTAGGTCTTTTATTATTAACAACGTTATTAGGATTAGTTTGCTTACGTTTATTCAGGCGAGATGCCGATGAAATTTGCTATTCCATTGAATTGGTTTCTTGACCGGAACCTTCTACTGAATTATTCATAATGCTTTTATTTTATATAAAGCTCACTAAGTATTAATAAGAACAGTTACGACACCACCACTGATTGGGCAACACTGAATTTCAGAATTAGATTCTCTAGCTAAATTAGAAATTTCATAAGGGTGTGAAGTTATATTTAAATATAACTAGCAAAGACACGAACCAAAACTGTTAACAGAGGTCTGTTAAGCGATTAACAGAATTCTGTTAACCAAAGTCTTGGAAGGATTTATATCAAATATAGTTAAAAAGGCAATATTTTGGAACTTTTTTGAATGAATATGATAAACAAAACATCAATTTTTGTTAATTGGGTAAAATTTGATATAAGAAAGTTTGGCCACAGTGGCCTCCCAAATATTGCTCTTATTTTGCTCTATACAGAGCAATTTTCAAAGT
>KK351083.1:733524-822536 GCA_000671755.1 Glossina brevipalpis
GTGAAAATCGACTACTAGAGTTTTTTGCAAATAGAGACCAGGACTTCTATGAGAGAGGCATTTTGAAGTTACCTTTAAAATGGCAACAAATCATACAACAAAACGGTGCATATTTGACACAAATCGGACAATCCGAAGCATGTTAAATAAAGTCCTGAAGTTCATATAACAATAATGGATTTCTTTTTCCCCCTAATATTACTTAAGGCGCTAATTTGGGAATTAACTATTCATTCATTGTTTCAATATACTGCATCTGTGCGTTCTTGCATCAAGTATTCAGATATCATTACTTCATATCAGTTCCATTTTGAGGTGCTTCATATTGTGCTCCTCTACTTTCATGTTTGGCTAGATCATAAATCCACTTCTGGTGTTACGTAAATACTTTTTGGCTCCACTTAATCGATACTGTTTAATCAGAAACTTGAAGGAGCAATTTAAAAATAAGCTTAAGCATCTTATAGTAGTATAACTCAGTCTATATATATTTGAAATACGTATACCCAAAAATACTGTCACTGTAAATGTTTCCATAACATGTAAATGCTTCATAACATTGTGGTGGCAGGAGCTGCGCATCATTTTGTTTCTTGGCACGACCAGCCCAGTTGCCACTCACTATAGAATTAAGCCTAAAAAAAAATTTGGAATCTGAATTGGTCAAACGTCACATTGTTGGTTAAACTATTGTCCGTCCGTCATGTCCGGCCTGTATCAGTCCGTCGATATCAGACCTTGTTCCCTACATTTCAGTCAGACCAGGTGCCTCCTTCCCCTCACCACTTCCTTTCCATATATAATAGATTTACACAAACATGTTTTTTTCTTTATTTTATTTTATCTTATCCATCTTATTTAATTAATACCTATCATAGTATAAAATAGACTTATCTGTAGCTGCTGCTTGTTGTTAATGTTCTTGTAGTTGTTGATATTTTTATGGTTGCTGCCTATTGTTGATGTTTTTATAGTTGCTGTTTGTTGTTGATGCTACGGTTATTGATGTGAGCAGATATACTCCTTGTAAAGTTTTTTTCTTGTTATTATTTTATATATTTTTTGTCTTCTTTTAAATCAACTTTTCTTTCCTCCTTTTTTTTCAAGCATTATAATACCGTGTTAACAATTTTTTTTTCGTTTCTTTTTTACATTTTTATTTTTTTGTTTCTTGAACATCAAATGTTTAAACTTATATTACATTTTTTTTCTTTTAAATTTAAATATTGTTTAATACAGTTCCTTTCAAGTGTATTTTTCTTTGTCACACATTTATTTAACAATTTTTGTTTTTTTCTTTTGCTTTTGAACATTATTTTTACTTCTTATAAACCGTCACTATTTCAGAGATCACAAATTTAATTAAGAGTCATACAACACTCAAACTCTCGCACACAACCGTTCACGTTCAGCGTTAAAAAAAACAACGGTCCTCCTCGACTAATCGACTAATCAACACCAATTGTGTCGTTTCTTATGCTTTTGACTTTAAAATAACCCATCCTTATTCTTTAACACAGATTTACTTCGGACACATCCTCTTCATACGGACAAAAATGGACAATTTTCTCTCTTTTCATATTTCTCCTCTCTTGCAAATATTAGGTAGAAAATCATGCGATATTTGCCAGAGAAGGAAATATGTATGTGTGATTAGCGGTATACAGCTATTTTGGGTTTAATGATCTTTCAAGGGCAAAACGGACAAACGGACAACGAATTTTATACGCAAAAAATAGATATATACGCGGACGTTACAACACGTAACTAAAATTTAATATATAGACGCACTTAGTGGAACACACTTAATAGTTTTGTTACGAAACTGTCTTTTGTAGTTTCCCTTTACGACTCTGTTCGTATCCTTAGATCGCGAAAAGAAGAGATTTTCTTGTATTTACAAGATCTTTATTTATTAAGACATATTTACAATGTTAATTATTTTTACAAATTATTACAAGGAACTACTTCTTTTAACATTTAGTTATTTCTTAACTATTCTCAAACGACTCGCTTGTTTGAAGCAAAATGCTCTGCTTATAAACCCTACGAATATTACAAACTCTGCGTCCCTTTTTGCTATACCTGTTAATACTTTGCTGCTGCAGTTTCATTAATCTCATTCCAGACAGATTTCGCGGGAATTCTCTATCAATTTTTGCTTTTATTGTCAACTGCAAATATGTCTTTTTATGACCGCGATAGGTATCACATTCGAAGGAATTTCCTCTCCATCAAATTTGTTGTAGTTGCATTTTATTAGTTTGTGATTTTCATAACAGAGTATTGGAAAGTTTGTTACGCGAACTTCGATTAAACTTGATGCCAATAGAAGCTCAGATGATAATAAATTTAAATATATGCAAACAAAACAGTCTATTTACTACTAATGAATGCACATATTTGATTTCATGTACGTGTTTGCTTCCAATATATTGACGAAAATTTCATAAGTAAACCAATGAAAAGTTTTTATGAAATACGGAAGCTTAAAAATAGTAATAATCATATTCTGAAAACAATAAGAAAGTTAGGCAAAGTCTCTCGAAATAGATGTATTTAGGATTATTTCGAAAATTGTTTTCATTTATGCATTATTCAGAGAAAACTTATAAACATTCTTATGCAACATTAAATTTTAATTTCTTGTCTTACCTTTGAATGTAGTGTATTCTCAAAAGCAACCACCGTATCCGCCGTATGCAAATTATCCACAACCGCAAATGTACTCTGGCCCTTATTACCATGGGTCGCAATACGGTCCTTATAACTATTGATGGGAGCTAAAGGAACATCACATTTTAAGACACATTCAATAAAGGTGGTGCCAAAGGTGATTCCACTACTCATTTAAATTTTTTTTTTTTTCATTTAAAATAAGCAATTGGTTCTCTACAGAATTGTTACATCTACATGCATAAATACATCTATAATATAAAATTACAGTTAATAACGTTAATCATTGCAATTTATTGTCTAATTATTTATTTATTTATTTTTATCTTTTATAAAATAAAATTTCTTAAGTTTTTCGTACGACGTACAGTTTAGCATAGTTACTATGATCGCGGTAATTAAGTGACTAACTTTGTCAGCAAGTGTGTATCATAAATTATATAAAAATGTTTAAGAAGATATCAATTCTACACAGTTTCATTATTTAATAAAATAATTTTTTCTTTGTTTATATACATAATGCTATTATAATAAATTATTTGACACCCACTTTAAGATTAAAATAAAAAGGAAAGCAAGAAAGCTGACCTTACTGTATTAAATTCTTTATTTCATAATAGTCCCAGTACGGCAAATCTGGTTATCATCTTAAAAATCACTTTAATAAGAAAATGAGCTAAATAAAAGATTCACAACTATGATAAAAAAAGATTACAGGCATCATTAGCATTGGTTCATAATTTTATATATGTAGCTGTCGCAATTAGGTAGTCAATAAGAAAAATTTTTTCTCAAATCAACCGTGCTTTTGATACATATACTCAATTCTTTTTCCACATTTTTGACCGCATTAGTAGATCGAACTAAAGCTCGGGTTAGTATCGATTCGTAACTTTATGTGCGTAACTTACACCGTTAGTAGGTCAATGACAAATAATCTATTTAAAATCTTGCGCCCCGTTGATATGTATGGCCTTATTCTAAGAAACCACATTGACACATCACTAATGAAATATTTCTGTTAAACGAATGTTAAACTCATATGAAGTTTCATCTCATTTTCGTGTTCTGACTTAAATTCATTGCTGCGGAGAGTTAAAACCTTTCAATACCGTGTCTTGAGCAGGTTATTACGCACTTGTTATATATTAATATATATAAAAGAGTAAAGTAAAAAATAAAATTTTTAAAGATTTTAAATTTATGAACGAAAAGTAAAAAATGAAAAAATGCGGAAAGCTAAGTGTAGATAAAAACTTTATTTCTTTAAATTATTTATTTGTCAATCAATTTCATTAGATTGTACCGTAAAAAACTGTTGAAACAGTTGAGAGATAAGAACGACATCTTTCAGATCTCTTCAAGATCTTGTTGTGGGATATCAATGATTTCATATCAGAAGTGTGTAGGGAATAATTATTTGACTCCAGTGAGTCAGTTATCAGTTTCAAGAGCTATCAAGTACATTTACATTCCTTTGACGAAGCCACCATCACCACTACTTCAACTGACATCCAAAGAGAAGAAAAAAATGAGAACAAATTATATAAACACGTTGCAATTTTATGTAAAATAGAATAAGTATTTTACTATGGAAAATAAAAATGGGTTAACATTTCAACAACTTCATTTGTAAACTTAAAAATAATATAACAATTTTGTTTTTGAAACCGAAAAATAGTGCATTTAATGAAAGTTAAAAATTTAGTTCTTTGTTCTTTGTCCTTTTATCCTTTAATCAACTCTTCCTCAGTGCTTGCCAATTTTTTCTTGGCTATTTTCGAAGATTTCCAAGAATTTTCCTTAAATTTTGCGATCATGTAACTTCCTTGCTCTCTAAACAGGCAGCTTAGGGTAACGTACTGCAATTGTTATGGTTCCTTGCTAAGTTCATTTAATACCTTCTTGCCGATCTACAAATAATATATTTCTAAAGAAACGCAAGCTTTCTTATTAATCGCTTAGGTTATACTGTATATGTAAACATGTATATATATATTTACCTTGCTTTACGAAACCTACTAATTTTCCATATATTTATGTTTATTTACAAACCTTCCACATGTATAATTCACACACACTCGTACACAAGTATAATGAACTACTACGTCACGCAAATTTTGTAGATTTCTGTCTAGTAACAATATAATTCCTGTGCTTTCAATATGGTAACGTATACACACCTATACCGATGCTTCTAAAGTTAAGACTATAGGTTTACATTCTACATTACTTAAATATACTAGATGCATATGAACATATTATAACACACACGCGCACACATACACAAGTATAACTAGTTACTAGGAAAGTTTGTGGATCTCAGCCTAACAACATGTTATCTTTTGCATTAGACTACTGTAAACGCATTCAAATGCCAATGTGTAAAGGAAAATTACCAACTACTCATTTTTATTACTCTCACAAAACCACTCAAAGGTATTTCTACACCATGTACTTTATCACAGTGTTAGTAGCATTGATGTGTGATGAGCTTAAGCTATAAAAGCAACAGCCATAATAATCATAATTCTTCCAGTTCATTAGCAGTAGCTAACCAAACAAGCAAGTACGTGAAAGTACTTCCTCCTTCCTTTCCTTTCTTATGTTTGATGCAGTACGGGAATTCGGGATATATGACTGCGAGCTGCCGCTCATATTTTACTTTTCTCCGATCTGTCCAAGGACTTCCCTTTCCTTTTCTTTATAGTTGATGGATCTTACTCTTCTCCAACTGCACCAGGATCTTCTCCCACCTCTTTTGGACTGGACAAACAGACAAATACTTGTTTGGCTACTTGCTGAAGCAACACCGTAAGTTTCGGTCACCATACGCGTCGAGAAAATTATCATCATTATGGGATCTGAAGCCTCAGCCGTGCTTCGAGGAGATCGCCGCTGGTTTTACTTTTTGAAGGTTTTTCTTTTTGAAATTTTGCGTTTGTGGTTTTTGCATTTCTCGATCTTGCAAACTGTTTATAGTAGACGAGATGCACAAAACGTTAGGAACGTTTAAGATTTCATGGAACGTTTTAAAAAACGCTGCGAAATGTGCCTTTAAATATCATACTTACCGATTTCCTCGAAACAGATGATGCCAATCTAGTAATAGGAGACCGTGGCATACATTTTAGCAACACTTTACAATAGCGAGACTATGATGAAACATGCTCGGAGTCATTCTCAACTTAATCTTTAATAGATGAAACACCAAAAACATTGATCAAAGGGAAGCAACGTTACGGGTCAAAAGGGAAATGTCATTTTTTCAAAAAAGGGTTGCAGTATTTAGGTCACGTGCTGACGAAGAATAGAATTAGCGCTGAACCAAGAAAAGTGGTAGCGGTTAGAAACCAGAAACCACCAACCAATGTCCGTGAATTCAGGCGTTTTCTCGCAACAGCATCGTGGTATCACAGTTTCATTCCAGATTATACCGAGGTGACACACACTCTTCACTTCTTACTGAAAAACGGTGGACTTGCGGTGAGCAGGAGCAACGAGGATTTAATGAACTAAAGAGACGACTTACAGAGGCTCCCATATTAGCCTGTCGGGGTTTTTGCCAACAGTTTATAGTACAAACGGATGCGAGCAACGTTGGGCTTGGGGCTGTATTAACACAAGTTTAAGGCGTTTAGAGAGTTATTATGCTTATGCTAGCCGACGTTTACAGGGTGCGGAGATTAATTATTCTGCTATGGAAAAGGAATGTTTCGCCATCGTGTGGGCAATCAAAAGGTTACAACCCTACGTGGAAGCTTATCATTTCAAAGTCATTACGAATCACCGTGTATTGAAATGGTTAAATTCAATGGATAATCCGTGTGGTTGTATATCTCGTTGGTCCCTAGAGTTGCAACAATTTTTCTTCGGTATTGAATATCGGAAGGGAAAATACAATGTTATCGCCAATACTCTTTCCCGACAACTTGAAAACTGGAAAACTGTTTCCTGAAGACCCATGGAGCGACTAGTGGACATACTGTTGCTTTGACATTTGTTGATCGCTTCATATTTGGAAGGAAGTCATTCCTTTACGGCAGGCTACAACACATGCGCTAATTAGAGCCTTTCGAGTGCGTATCCTCGCAAGATTTGGAGTACCAAAAGTACTTATGTCAAACAACGGCAAGTAATTCGTCAGTCACCATTTTCTTGGAAGATTTAGACATAAGATATCAGTTTACAGCTCTCTATTCACACCAGGGAAATCCTAAGGAGCGCATGAATCGCACCTTAAAAACTATTTTGGCTGAATTACCAGAATTAACTCTGACCATCAACAAAGCTGTATCCTAGATTGTTGAAAGCTCTATTTGATGAGGATCTTTTGGGCAGTGGACTTAATGTGAAAACGTTTCAAGAAAACTCAATTAAACTCAAAGAGGAGTTTTCCATCGCCCGTGAGAATATGCTCAAAGCCAGTCAGTCAGCAAAAGCAAAGCAGCAAGCAAAATATCACAATCTAAGGAGAGGAGATTGAGCACCAGAAAATGACGAAAAGGTCCTTCAACTATCGAAGGCCCTGGAAAAGTATGCAGCCAAATTTGCCACAAAATACGATGATTCGTTCTCATTGGCTTCGTATAAATCGTCAGTCATGGCGCAAGTTCAAAGCCTCAACGGGAAATTATCGACAATGGTCCATATAAGCGAGACTAAAGCTTACTTCGAGCAAGAAGACTCCTGTACGTCCACCACGCTTGAATAATTATTCTTCCTTGAGATAATAATCCGCACCGAGAGCACAATATCTGACATACCGTACCCCTGAATTCTGATATGCCACATCGATTATACAAAGTCGGCTTGGCAACATGTCGCGCATAATCAAATATTTCACGTTAAGAATAAAGAATTCGTCAATAAGAAAATATTGTCGTCACAGACATTTAAAAAAAAAATCTGTGATCCCCAACAAGAATATATCCGTAACTTCACGACAATCCCATATCAGGAACGAGTTTTGGCTGCAGGACCGTCTGGACGAACCTCTTCGTAGGAGCATTCATATCTTTTGTCCATTCCTATTATAATTCGCTATTGTCATTGATCCTCCGGACTAGTCGGAGAATGAATGCCTTCGAAGAAGTACAATGGTTTTTCAAATTCGCATTGGGTGCTTTGTGTGCTCACCCACCCCAGTTTATATCCAGGGAAAAAAAACCAACTTTTCCCACTGATTAAAAGAAGGAATCAACTGACCGCGACTACGTCCTAACCAAAATTCGACGGTAGTGGGTTGTTGAACACCGTAACCGGTTTGGGAGGACTGCCGATGTCTCTAAATTACGCACTATCACTATCGAAGTCCCGAGATAGGATAATAGCAATTACTGCGATGTCCACGTACTGTATTTCTATTTGTGCCTCACCGAAATTACTTGGGACGCGGCAGACATACCAACGGAATGGTGTTCTGCTATGTATGCGCAGAAATTTTTTGGCTAGAGCGGCTGGTTATGCTGGAGTGATACCACGAACCCCGTCAATTTTATCATCGAGTACAATAACACTAGCGATCCCAAAAACACTGGTGGAGTGTCACGCTCTAGTGGCCTCAACGTTGATTTGCCCGGAGTTGATACTACAAACCCCGAAACGGCTCAAAGGAGAAGCTTCAATTGGACCAATGCAACACAAAGTAGTCCAGGAAGAACCGCTGACTCGCAGTCGTATCGGGTGGCCGGTCATACCAAGAAAACACCCACTATACGTGTTAAATATATTTGATATATGCATGGATTTAAAAAATTAATAACAACAAAATCTTATCGCAAAAAACAGAACTTCTCCAACGTCTGCAGCACCATCAACTTCTAAGAGAGAGAATCAACTTCGCCAAATCCCTACACCTCTTCGACTTCATCTTTAAACACAGAACCTGCTGATTATAATCGTCTTCTATCATATCAAACATCCATCATCAGTGATCTTTACACTCAACTTACAGAAACCATGTCATCTCAATTAGTCAATTCAAATGGCTATTCAGCCATCATCTTTTACTTCTTCTTTCTCCCGCTGAGTAAGGAAGGATGTGAGGAAGCAAACGCTTTCTTATTCATCGTCTATGTATTACTGTGAATGTGTATATATATTCACTTAGATTTACATTTGTAATGTACCAAATATACTTAATAGACTTATTTTTTTGTACTTGTTTATTAAAGCATTTATTTTAAATTTCTTTTTTTTTGTTAGCGTAAGCACATTTATTTTAAGTTTGTTCTTTCTTTTATATTAGCGCAAGTATTATTGTAAAAACTATAAAAACCAATTCCATTCCAATAAAAATAATCGCTTGCTGTCTAGAGAACAAAAACCTCTCTTTTTTGTTATTATTATATTATTATTATCTTAATCAACCGGCCACTGCGCGAATTCTCGCCAAGCTTAATTTGCGCGTTGCGCGAATGGTTGATTAAGAAATCGGATTCGATAATAACTTAGTCAGAACTTCATATCATAACATGGCGATCCTGACATTAAATCATAATATGGCGATCCTGCCATAATTTCATAACACCTTACTAACTTCATATGTGCTTATATACTTACGTTTATTTACAAACCTTCCACATGTACAATACAAACACATTCACACGCAAGTGTAACGATCTACCTCGTCATGGGACTTTTTTAAATCTCTGTCTACTAACAATATAACTGCTGTCCCTTTTAATAAATGAAAAAAAAAAAAATAAATAAAAAAAGAAATATATATATATATATATACAAAGACAGATACATACAACGGCAATAGATTCACTAAAAAGCATATTAAAAAACATTAAATACAGCAACATACTCACACACTTACACAATATTACCAATATTAACATCAACACCCATACATCAAAACCCATACAACAAGAACAACAATATGAATATGAGTGAGGAAAATCCGTTTAAGCCTAGCAGCAGGGTAACGAGATCCCCGGTAGGCTCATCAAAGATAACTGGCAAGGGAACACCGCCAACCACAAAGGCTTCAAAGTACAAACAGCGGAACTCGATGCTTCCAAGCGTAGCAGCCGCATAGCACGCTCATCAGAACTTCTGACGGTAACTCCCGTGCAACACAAGAGTAACTCGTTACCACCGTCGCTGCCAGGCGTACAGCTAGTTGTAACAAAGGTCGACGGTTTCTCCGAACTGGGAAATAGGATAGCAGAACTCATCGAAATGATGGAAGATGGCAGACGCAGTATCCACCAATCGATGCGGGACCTTGTGGACCTTGAGGACCTTTTGGCTACACTGCATACAAAAGCAGCGTAGTACATATTAGAAAGGAAACAGCGTAGTGTCAACACGGATGCAATGACAGAAACGGAGGCAATACCCAAGCGGAAGGTGGGCGTTGGCAAGAGGCAAAGAGAAGATCGTACAGGCAATAACACACCGTCCAAGAAAGTTAAAAAAGCGGCCGAGGGTCAGAAGCCCATGAAAGAAGTACCAAAAGTAGACGAACAAGCACTAAAAGAGAAGTGGACCGTCGTTCAAGGGCGAAAAAAAAATGCGCCAAAACTAGAACCGCTCAAAAAAGAAGCCATAATAATTGAAAAGGCAGCAGAGATGTCGTACAGTGACATATTAAAGAACATCAAAAAAAAAATGATAGACTTCGCAAACTGCTTGGGTAATGAGAAGACCATCGTGATCAAAGACCTGGAGGAAGTATCAGGCAAAGAGGAAATAATAGAGGCCATAAATGCCCTATCACCGGAGCAGAAAATAAACCCAACTGCTGTAAAGGCCGTTAAAAAGTCCTACGGAAGCACATAGACCGAAATCGTGACCCTGCCTAGCAGGCTAGCTATAGACCTTCTCCAAAAAATGAAGATAAAAATTAAATGGGTAGTCTGCAGAGTGCGCGAAAACACAGCGCCGATCAGATGCTTCAAATGCCTGGAGTATGGTCACAGCGCGAGACCATGCAAGAGCAAAACTGACAGAAGCCTCTGCTGTCTCAAATGCAATATGTCAGGACATAAAGCCAAAGAATGCAAGAACAAGGCTGAATGTGCAATATGCACCGAAAAAGGGCTCGATGCAAACCATTCCATCGGAGACAGAAAATGTCTATCGTATCAAATGATTACAACAAAAAGCGCAAAACGAAGATAATACAAGTTAATCTTAATCATTGTGAAGCGGCCCAAGAGCTGCTCACTCAAACGGTATATGAGCATGATATCGACATAGCCATAGTAGCAGAACAATACAAAAACCCTAGTAGCGAGTCGCGGTTAAGTGACACCCTACAGAAAGCTGAAATATGGGTATGTAATAAACGAATATTACGGGAGATACAGCTAGCCAATAAGCAGTACTTCGTCATGGTCAAAGTAGAAGGGATCCAAATATGCAGCTGCTATTTGCCTCCGAGACTGCAGACAAATGAATACAAAGCAGTAATGGATGAAATAATAGCCGAGGTGAGCCAAACAAGACGCAACGTCATAGCAGGTGATTTCAACGCATGGTCGACTGAATGGGGAAGCAGGTACACGAACAAGCGAGACGAAATACTTACAAGTGCCTTTTCAACACTGGATGTGGTGCTACTAAACGATGGACAAAAAAATATCTTCGAAAAAAATGGAGCCAAATCAATCGTGGACCTCACGTTTGTAAGCACGGCACAGGCTTGGTTCTGCAGATGGTATGGTAGTACACAAATAGTGACCATGCGACGGTTATCACGGCTATCGTCAAATCAACTCGGAAGCCAATGAGCGCCTTCGATAGATCTACAAAATCGTGGAAAGAGAAAACACTGGATGAGGAGATGCTCAAAGTAATGTTAGAGCAAGACTTCGAAACATTGTCAGGCGCAGAAGAGCAAGCCGAGCAGATGGTAGCGCACGTAACAAGGGCATGTGATGCTGCAATGGTTAGAAGAATAACATGTACAAATCGAAAACCAGCTTACTGGTGGAACGAAGACATTACTATGATAAGGAAGAAATGTATAGCTGCCAGACGCAAAGCGAAACGGATCATAAGAGCAGGTAATTACATCCAAGTCAAGCAGCAGTATGCGGAAGCACGCAGGCAACTCAAAAAAGCAATTAAAAGGAGCAAAACAAAATGCTTTAAACAGCTGTGGGATTACGCAAACACAAATCTCTGGGGAGGTGCATACCGACTAGTAATGACAAAAGGTAAAACTAGTAGAATGGAGGTGCCGAGTAACCCAGTATTCATGAGGAAAGTGGTGGAAACGGTGATGATGAAGGAGTATCTCATGAAATACACATCAATGAAATAAAGGCAATCGCGAAGGGATTAAAGAATAAAAAAGCTCCGGGACCAGATGGAATTCCAAATGAAATAATAAAGATAGCTGTGGAGCACAGGCCAACGCTTTTCACCGAAATGTATAAAAGCTATATCAGTGCAGGAATATTCCCCAACATATGGAAGAAGCAGAAATTGGTGCTGACTACAAAACCGAACAAGCCTGTTGAAGAGCCCAGCTCGTACCGATCCTTGTGTATGATAGACACAATTGGGAAAATGCTGGAAACACTGATGAGAATGCGCCTAGAATGGCATCTACAAAGCGTGCAAGGGATATCAGACCATCAATTTGGGTTCCGAAAAAACCGTTCGACAGTTAATGCCATTAAACGTATCACTGACATAGCTGAAAAGGCTATAGAGGGCATAAGATGGAAATACGGAAATAAAGAATACTGTGAGCTAATAACACTGGATGTTAAAAACGCATTTAACTCAGTTAGCTGGGAACACATCTTGGCCGCGCTGAATAGGCTACAAACCCCTGCGTACATGATGCGGATAATAAGCAGCTTTACCAGCTACTCATTGTTAGTTCTCGCACAAAAACCATTTAAGGTCATTTTTATGTGTCTCTCACGGTTTGACTAGGGCTTGACAAGACGCTCCGTTCGCGTCGTATATGGCGGCCTATTGGTCGCTTGCGCGACTTATGGTGGCGGGCGGCGTCGACTGTTCCCGGCCGAAATAAGATATTGAGCTGCCAGCGGATTATGCTGCTGGCGTGTGTGCCTGTGTGCCGGACTGTATCCAGGACAGAAGGTGCCGTGCTTTTACCGCCGACTGACGGGATAAATATTACGGAAGTAGAGAGCTCTAACTTTAGGGAGCGCAATGCGCTACTAAAGGAACGTGTCCGTGCCGTATGGGAATCACACTAGGAGAATAGTTTAAATGAAAGAGTGACTTTTCAGTTCATCCGTGATGTCCTGTTCGTAGAAAACCATCCGGATTTTCGCTCTAGCTTACATCTGGGTGTTCTGCTTACAGAGAATGGATCTCTGAATGCATTTTTGCACTCTAGAGGCCTTTCCGAAACTAGGGCTTGTATGTGTGGGAGTCCGTTAGAAGGTTGCAAACATGTTTTAGTGAAATGCTCCATGTACTTTAGTTTTGGAGATTTGGAGGCTATGGGCATAAGACAGACAAACTGTAGCTTTGATTTCAGTCTGGTACTTTTTGCTTCCGACACTGCGATGGTCTTGGGCACGTTTGCATACCGGGCTTCTGTAAATCAGCATGCTGAGGAGCGAGGTACGGTCAACTCTTCTTGATCCTTCTTGTCCCTGTGCTCTTGGATACTGATGGAATGACTATGAAGTGAGCTACATGGAGCTCTATAATGATGTTGTGGAAACCCACATTTCTACTCGTTGCTATTGTTGATACTCGGTTTTGGGCTATGCCCCCATTTCTTCAAGGGTGCCGTTTCCGTTTGCTAAGCGGAAGAGGTTGGGATAGGCCTCGCTCTGCTCAGTAAGCTTATCATGTCCATGAGCATGATATATACTGGTTCCCCTCTTCATATTGTGGGTTTGACTACAATATAACTATCCGACACCGAGTCAGGTCGTATAGGCCCTGCAAGCTCGACCGGAGGCTTGAAATGTAGACTTTAAATTTCAATTACTGTTCTTTTCACTCATATCTGGTACCAAAGGTATCAGGAGACTTCGAAGTACTCATTTTCATTTACTTCGGCCTGAGAACGGGAACAGCCCACTGCGGGAGTTTCGTGGTGGCTGTGGTTAGCACAAATCGCGGGAAGGGTCAGCTCGCTCGCTCGAATGTGCATTGCAACCGGGTGCTTGAACCATAGAAAAGCAGAGGTTTTAAATAGGCCTCTCTCTCACCACGGAAGCAGACACATCCTTGAGCGTGTCTCCGTCTGGAACTCAGGGACTAATAATAAATAATAAATAATGGCTGCAGGCCAAAGCTGCCACACTCACGCATCAAATTGCCCAACTCACACATCGCATGATAACTGCAACTGCAGTTATACAAGGCCGTTTAAGTGACGAGGCTCCGCTCGCGCTAATATTTTGTTGTAAATGGAGCAAGTTGTTGACATCATAAGATGTCCAGCAGGCTGCTTCCAAAATTCAGAAGTTCTATAGTATGCGGCGTTCGTACACACACCGTGTCTGTGGCTAGTTTGGCCGCAATGTCTAGAGATAATGCCCTTAACCCTACAGTTCTTAACCATGGAGTCAAAGCTTAGACAGCGGAAACAAGAGGGCACTTTGTCAAAACCACGAATCCTAAAGTGAAGCCATCTGATATATGGTAGACCCGATCAGCACTCAGTAGGGCATCAACAACCTTGTTGCCCTCCATAATGGCGTTGGTAGTATCGCGAGACTCCGCCCATGGGTTCGATTTCAGTCGAACACCCGGCTTAAATCCTTCCTAGGGGTCAAGTTTCTCCACAACGGAGACATCGAGCCCGACTTCCCCAAATTTAGTGCAGTCCGCGACCTTCTCCCTATCAGCAATGGATGGGGTACGGATTACCGCCCCACTCCCGCGGATCGGCAAAACGTCTTGGACTTACACGCCCAACGCCGGACCAACCTTTTGCACAACCTTCTTGGCAATCTCCTTCAGAGTGTCAGAAGCCAGGTTTCCACCAGCACCGGCGCGGTTGGCGGCACCTCCCCAAAAGACATTCACGGCGGCAAAACATCCCCCGCGAGTTTCCAATCCTTCTATGCGGCCTCTAAGGCACGCATTCTCCTCTATGAGGCTAAAAAGCATAACCTATTAGTCGTTGGCAACACCCAACAATTGGCCGGCAGTGGAAGATGCCACATTGTCTACATCCATGATCAGCCCATGAAAGCGATTCGGTTTCATCTTCTTCACCACGTCTGCGGCATCAACGCTTCTGTCCAATGGCACTGCCACTGGCTTTTTAAACACAGCGGTTGGTGCCGCAACTGCCGCAGTTTTATCTGCCGCGGTCCTACCCTCTATTTTGGCCTTGCCACCACGCCCACGGACCGACCCCGTTTGGAAACTTCTGCAGGATTTTTCCTTGAAGGGGCTTTTCCCTGGACCAGCATCCCATTCTCGGACAGCGAAACCTTGGATCCCATATTCTCTCCCTCACACCCGCCTTTGGCCTTACGTCCACGGGCCATGATTTGCACCCCATTGAGAATACAACTAGCGTATACCAACTAGTGCCTTCATCAAGGCGCCCGGTAGCTGCAAGCGGAAACTTATATATATTCAATGAAATATATATAAAATTACCAAAACGACTCACCGGATAGTTGAGCAGCGTTTGGGCACCTCTGCTATTGCCAACTCCAGAAACCAGTACGTAAAGTGCCTCCGGCGGTGGCTGGCACAAACACACCGCGTCGTCATCAAAGGCAAACAGCAAAACCAAAACCCAACGGCAAATAGCAAAATCAAAGCCCAAGACACAACTCAGTAATATCAAACCGTGTCTTGGCTAACAAATTGCAGGGGCAGATAGCAAATGGCAATGCCGTGCGCTGCCTTTTCCTCAAATAGCTGTGAAAAAGCCGGCAAATTGCGATGCCTAGCGCAGTCTTATCCGTAACAGCTGGCAAAGCAAAGAACTGGGTAAAATCCACCAGACGCCAACAAGAATTCACCGCAAACGGTATATTAATGCCGTTAGAAATATATACACGTTTTTTCCATTTATAACTTTGTTTAATTAATTATGTTTATAATTAATCTTACACAGTGTTCAATTGTTAAACAATTAATTTAATCGTTAATTATAAAGTTAACTTTGTCACTAATGAATATTATAATCAATATATTGTTAGTCAACACCTTTTACAACATTCCGATCAAGAAAATTCACCGCGTTGATAAGAGCACTATCAACACACGTCTTCTCGCAACGAGATCTCACAGTCTCTCTCTGTGAAAGGACAGTGGAAACGTCCTATCACATTTTGTGTGAATGTTAGACAATCTGCAGAATCAGACACCAGGTATTCAACGAACACTTTGTAACGCCAAGCACGGTATGGTGTTCTGAACTGAAGAAGATAGCGGGATTTATCAAAATTCTAAAGCTGGGGGGTTAGGGGAAGGGCCGAGTACAATAGATTTTTTCAGTCGCGATACGGATTGCTCGTATGAATAACAATAATAAATTATGATTATCAAGCTACTTAAAAATGTATATTGCTGTTTTTCCGTTGGTTGAGAATGAGTATTAAATGATCGTCAATATAAATATTTCAAATATTCTTTAACTAATTCTGTTTATTTGATTTTATATCAGACCATAATTCTTTTATATTTTTATTAGTAATTTGATTCGACTTTATTGTTGTTTTCTTATGTTATTAAGGCTTACAAATAAATTTGGCAAAAGTTTCAAAAATTTTATTGCTTAAATATCTAAATGTTACTGTATATCGAAAAAATAAAAAAAAATTGCATTGAATATATAAAAAAAAAAACTTTCACAAAAGTTAAAAAATCAGTTTTTGGTGAACAAATATTTAACATGCATTTCGTAATGTATATTTTTGGATGTGTTAAATTCGTATTATTTCGATGTACATATAATTTCGTAATAAATAAATGCATAGAAATAAATTTAACTATTTAAGTTTGTCGATCTTTGTTAAGGTGCATGTCGCATGTTATTTTAAAATATAGTAAATAAAATGTTTGTTTAATGTTACGCACCACTCAATGGTAGGCGGGTATTGCAATATATTACTTATTTAGCTATAACATCCGAAAGTGCACATTGAAGATTCGAAATATGCATTTGGAAATAATATTGGCGTATGAGTAAAGTACATTTGTATACCTTTCAATTAGTTTTAATTACAGCTGCCTCTTACGTGGAGTACCCCTACAAACACATCAAATTTTTGTATAAAAACATTACATTACAGAAAAAACAACAAGAAAATTAGAGAACTTCAGATACTTTGATCCTAACTACGGCGTAGATTGTAGTGCTGAAAACGTTTTGGGGTTCATAGACACACATACTTAAACGAAAAATTAATCATTACTTTGTTTTTGCATTCCATATACATTTTACTTAAAGCTTTACAATTCGTTTAAAAATTTAATAAGCTTAGCCACGCATACATACGCAAGTTAGTGACTATCCAGGTTTCAGGATACAGTTTTTTCACTTATAAAATTTTGATTTTTGCATATTAGAGTGTATATATATTTAGAATTGTTAGCTTTTATTATTTGAAATTAAAAAATATACTTTTATTTTATTCTATATTTTGATTTCGTGTTTATTTTTTCTAGTCTAAAATTATGAGATATTGTTTGTTGTTTCAATTAAATAATTGCCATAAAAATTCTAATAAATAATTTTTAAAGAGGTTTTATTACATTGTAATAAATTTGTTATTCTGTATACGCTTATAATTCTATATGTGATATATGTACATATCGCTAAGATACATACGTATGTACGTATGTATATATATATAATATAAACCTTTTGTCATATCTACACCATCGAAATTTAGTGGGATGTTTCTTTTCTCAAAGTGTTTTGGATAAGAATGAAAAAATCGACTTCGTCGTCCTAATAATATAAGCTACTGAATTTAAATTTTCTTGTACAAACATTTGTAACATCTAAAAAGAAGTTTCAGAGACCTTGCAAGGTATATATTCTTGATTGATATCAAATTCTGAGCCAATCTCGAAATATCTGTCTTTACATCTGTCTTTGGTATATAACCTCATGGTCGTAACAATTGAGATACAGGCTTCACATTTGATGAAAACAATGGAAGTTCTTGCAGTCATTAAATGTAAAAATCTTCCTTTTCTAAAGTAAAAGAGTTGCTTACGCACTCATGAAATGCACTAAATATAACGATAACTTTTTCGTTGGATGAATGACTCTCTACGAGGATGCTTAGCTAGATAAACTGAGACGAGACTTTGGAGATCATAAGATGAAAGCGATGCTAATAAGCAAACGCAAAGAAGTCAAGAGAAAGAGGTTCGCTCTGAAATATCGAGGATCCGTTAATTTTAAACAACAAATATGGCATGCTACAGACAAAGCGTTCTGGATTCAATTGGAAACAATGATGCGACATGTTAGGTCCGTAGGATGGTAGTATGCATAAGGCTTACTTTGGGTTTGTTCTAAGCAAGCTTATTGTGGGTCGGCGACTCCAACATGAAGGTAACGTTCAGAAAGATGGCGGCGCTATACCGTGTTAATGCCTTTCGGCTTATATACAACTTCTGAGTAATCTTGGAAGACACAGTCCTTGTCGCAGGGGCTGTACTAATTGATATGCTGGCGACCGAAATGCAACATATCAACGAAAAGAATTAGGGAGGATAGGCATAAAGGATCATGTTTGAGAAAAAGGAGTGCCTGACATCAGTGATCAGATAGAAAATGCACTGTGAGAGTGCAATGAAAGATAGGTGGAAATATTCGCTGATTGCCAACGTATCACCCTGGACAGAAAGAAAGTATGGAGAGGTAAACTATTATGCCAATTATTGACTGTAGACGGTAAGCATCTATACAGATTTGGACACAAGAGTTCACTAGTATGTTCAAACTGTAAGAACACGGAAAAGCATGCTGAACATGAGGCATTTAAGACCACAGCTGAAAACCTTGAAGTTTTTAATGACCTAAAGGCATGAAGGTTCCCTAACAATTACGTCGGGGAGATAGTAGATGGAGAGAAGAGGCAGTAAAAATCAATAAGAAAATAAGGCGCAATCAGACGAAGCGCTCCAATTAGAATCAGCCTACCTGGTAAACGAAACGTATAGATTTAGTGGGAAGACCGTTACGCACAGCACGCTTAACAAAACAAACGCACATACGTGAACACAATTTTGTTCTATTTTTATAGTTTGCTAGTCAGCGCCGGTGAAAAATTAATTAGCTATCATAACTGCGCAACTTCATGCTCCACCTCATGGAAAATTCGTAAGAAAATCTAGGGATAGTTGAGTCGTTGTAACATGATAATCTAAAGATATTTTAGGAGTTTTATGTAATTCACATGGTTTTTAGTATAAGACCAGAAGATTTTTCACATATGTACACATTGCATTTAATTTAATGAATTCATGTCAAAGGTATGGACAAAATTTTAAAGTTTCAGAGTCAGAAAGATCGAAAATAGGATACCATTTTTAAATCCGACACAGAAGAACGAGTGTTCACTAGATTGATCATCTTGCGTGTAACGCCGCGAGACCCCACAAGTTACGTATATTCTTGATCAGTGCAAGATTTTGAGTTGATGTCGGCCTGCCCATTGCTCATGAAAAACTGAATTAAGAAGGTTATAAATTTGGACAGTCTCGATCGGTCTCGGTCTCACAAAATGTTTTGCGACTTCTATTTATTTGTTTTAAATGATACGCTCACCTTCTGTTAATCATCTTTATTGAAATTAATTACAAAATTCCTACTTATGTACATGATGAGACAAATGTGGGTGTCCTGAGAATCAGCCTTGGCCGAATATATAGCGATTTTATTTTTCTCAATATTTTATTATTCTTTTTACGCTATTTATATTTTTATTATACTATGCAAAATGTATAAAAAACTATTACAACCTTAATTTTAATATTAATTTTAATTTTAATATTTTGATTATTTGTTAAACACAATAAGGACATGTGTATAAAGACAGGGTGAGATAAGGTGTGCGATGACAACAGTTGGGTTGGGATGTGATTTTATATACATTCTGGGAAAGAAACACAGTTCCATACATGCAATATTATGTTTTATATATATGCGTACCAATACTGATGGGCTAATAAATATGTAAAGAGCAAGCTTCTTTTTGTAGTATGCTGTAGCTTGACGTGTATTTTTATCTCCGAGTTTGATAAATTTTGATTAATTTTTTGAAACATTGTTGTTTAATGCTTTAAATGAGTGAACAACGTTGAAATGTAGATGGACAAACAGGACTTAATTGAGAGATTTCTTATTTTGATTTATAACATAAAACTCTATTAAATATAATTATATACAAGATGGCTAGGACAAACAACCATAGTGTGTCTATCAGCCCTAATATGTTATAACAAGGATGATTTCCGCTAAAGGAAGAAAACAATCATTCTAATTACTAAATGTTTTTAGTATTTACTTTGGGGGTATAAGAACAACTTTCAAATTTCTTATGCTGCCTTTCGTTTTGTTATTTTTTTTCCACTTCTCAATGTTGGAAACAATTTTTACACGTACTCACTTCTTAAATGCCAGCAAGTCTAACAGAATAATATGAGATTCATGATGCATTTCTTGAACTTTACTGAATTTTATTGTGTTGAGGGCAGATTGCATTCAAAACTTTTTCCTTTTAAATTTCATTCTATTTCACACCGATATGGAGTAATCGGATTTGTCTGACAAATGTTTTTGTGAAGTTGCTGGTGAATGCTGCTGACGATGTGGTTGCTGCTGCTGTAGTGGTTGTGATGCAGCTGCCATTTGTTTTTTATGTATTGAAAGTATTGACTTTTGTGGTTGTTGTTGGGGCATTTGCTGTAATTGCGGTTGTGATGTTGGACGATTTTCTTGATGAGGTTGATGTTTTTGCTGTAAATGTGAAGTAGTGGATGAAGGTCGTGACCAGAGCGTAGATCTTAAGCCAAGCTTAAGTTTTTTAAGCGTTTCAACGTCGCAATCTACCTCAGGAAGATCATTGCATTCGCTTGGTAATCCAACTTCCAATGGCATTTGATGAAAATCGCTACTAGGCATTACATTGCATTCAGCTTGTAACTGTAATGGATGCGAAGTACGTGCAGCACCTCCTCCATGCCTATGTGGTGGACAAGGGGTTTTGACGAGATATATATATATGCATATATATATATTTATGTAAAACGATAACATTCAGAGTTGTTTACATACAATGAAAAGTATTTAATTGTAATGAACGATATCGACTGTCAATGAGCGAGAACCAAATTAACAGAATACATGTGTCGAAAGAGCAGAGCAAAAATGCCTCAAACTATCTATCAAATTAGTCCCAATACGTTTGCAAAGAGAAATGAAATCAATTTCATAATAGATTTTTGAAATACTTGGTTGATTACTGTTTAAGACAAAATGACAAAATGACAAATATTATGTGTTAATCGAGTTAGAACATCGTTTCTATAATTTCGTTTTCGATGAAACTGGAAACTTTTCCTCTCTTTGACTTTGATGCGTGTGGGTAGAGCGGAATATAAAAACTTAATCAGGAATATTATGTTTGTTGCTTTTGTACTAGTGTTAACCAAGTTTTATAAATTGATTTTTTTTCATTCCCAAGCGCCCATATACATTTACTTTTCTATAAAAGATTCTCTTTTTCTTTCATAACAGCTTTTTTAATTTCCTGTTTATTTATAAACTCTTACTATTTCTTAATTCGATGCTCGAACAAAGCAGTACTGACTTATTTACACGTAATACAGATATGTGTACATAGGTATGTACTTGTAAGAAAGATCTATTCAAAACCAATTGAAACCTATTCAAATTTTTGGTCAATGGGGTTCATATATGTGCAGGAAATCTCACCGAAATTGTAACCGAAGGTATTAACTATGGCATCGTTATTGATTAGACTTCCATCTACATTAGCCCCAAGGGCCGTATCCTATTTAGGCAATGTGGGCGCCGTAAAGAATTTCGACGATAAAGGCGCAGTTGATGGATTTAAAATAGTACCGGTCAGACTTTCATCTGTTTTATTCGAAATTGGACGAAATTGTGATGATGGCTGCATGCATGGTACTGGGACTACGGATGCAAGGGAATTCCTACAACTACTATTGTCTAATCGATCGGATGTATCAATTGCGAGTGTTGGTTGTTGGGGCTGGGTGGAATTTAATAAAATATTGTGATGTTGCTGGGTAGAATGATGTGCTACTTTAGGAGTTACAAGTAAAGGTTTCTGTGACAATTTACTACTATTGCTACCAGTAAAACTACTTGACGTGTTTAAATTGCTTGATTGATTGTGTTTCAATTGTTGTTGATGGTGTTGATGATGCTGTGTAATAGATGGTGATTTGACTAGTGTGGGTATGTGACATTGTATGGAGTCTTGTGATTTGAATGTGCTCGATATGGAATTAAGATTACCGGCACCAACACGTGGTGAGAGTAACTTATTTGGATGGTTGCTTGAAGAAGTTTTACTACTGTTATGATGTCGCGGTGTTGTGTTGGTGGAAAACTGATAAATTTGATGATGATACCTTGAACGACCGCGACGTGGCAATGATTTTTGTTCGGACATTGGTGATAGATCGGAGGATGTGCTTGATTGTGCTCCATGGTAGATGATACCTGTAGGTAGGGAAAAGTTTTTCGCAATGATTGATCAACACAATACTTGTTTTTGTATATGGACAGATACTATGTATACGTATAATTCAAGATTAATTCAAACATTGCAGAGTACGGAATTTAAATGATGAGTGTAGATCTTGTTGTTGTTGGTTTTCTTTTTTTTTTTTGCTTTTTTTTGCACGTTTTTGCTGTTATGTCTTGTAGTTATTTTATTATTTAGGAGGTCATGTTGGTAAAAAAATTTATTTCTTTATTCCTTTTTTTATTACTATAGATATGTTATTGATATGTTGTGATTTGAAAAATGTTGTAAAACTCTTGGTTCTGTGAAAGATCAAACTTAAATATAGTAGAAGGTTTTCCTTAGTAAATAGTTTGAAAATTATTTGAATATGTTTAGAAAAACACTCATCTGTGCATAGACTTTTAGTATTCAATGTTTCCGCATTGCATTGGTTCCAATTTCACTACTACTTATTACTTTATAGTTTATCCTAAGGGACAAATTATCGTACGACTTTTGTAGTATTCGCATACTTGTTAATATTCTTTCTTGATTTTTACTATTAATTACATCGATTATCTTCGAACTGTTCATTTTTTGCATTATTTTGTTTATATATATAGCGGGCCATTGGCGGCACAATTGAAAATGTTGCCTCAAAAATTGCTCATTTGACACTTAATATTTGTGTCGATTGCTAACTATTACTTTTAAATAAAGAAGGCATCCAACAATGTTCGCATGTCACATAAAGAAAAGCAGACGACCAGAAAAATTAAAGAGAGTGAAAAAAATTTGCGGAATGTGATACGAATACGTTAAAACAAAAACTATTCTGGACGAAAAGAGTTTTTAAGCCTCCTGCTTGAATTGGACGCAAGTTTTTAATTTATCCTCGCAATTGTTCAAAAATGAATATTCAAATAATTTTAATTTTACTAAAAATAGTTAATCGACACTTACTATGCTTAATTTTGCCCTCATGTTGATTTGAGGATTCTGTGCGACTAGAAGTTAATTGATCCTGATCAGATTCGGACTCTTCACTTTCCGGTTCTGTTTTGCGAGAATGACGGCGCCGATTTTTGGAAGACTATTGATAAGGCAAAAAAAAAAAACAGTGTAGAAAACAAATTTCAGTCAACTTTGAACACTCTCAACGCAACTTTATAATAAATTTGCATGGATGGGAATAAAATGCAGTTAGTATTACGATAAATAATAAAGTAAATATTAAATGAGTGTACACTTGGCGTTAACTAAAAAGCTGATGAAAGTAAAAGCTTTGAAAAGTGGATTGAGAGGTGGAAGAACTAAAAAAAGTTTTTTTTTTTAATATAATATGGAACGTTCATCTTTGTGAAGAATTTCTTCGGGAAACTCTTTTGACGCGTGCGATAAGTACTTCAAAATATGTGATATGCACTTGTGTGAAGAGTATATAGTTAAGTATAAGTACGAGCGCTTAAGAAAATCATTTTCCAATATTAATTTCAATAAAAAACAGAAGTCAACAAAAAACAAACAAACGCACGATATTATGAAACGGTGAGGTTTGGTAATGATTATGAATTGTCTTGGTTGGACGTTGATTGTAGTGGTGATGATTAGATTTTAATACCGCTACTGGTGGTGGCGATGAACAGCCTTCTGTGAGTGCACGTTCATGATACATAAACGAGTGCAACAGCGTATTGGCTGGCCCTGCATGATGGGGTTGCGACATATTTCCCGACTCTGATAATTGAAAGGTAGCGTATGGAGATATGTCTTCCGATGTTTCTAAAAATAATTCAATGTTACTTTTCAACAACCAAAATACAAATCGGATGAAGAAATCTATAGTATATTCAGCGGTGAATTAACATACCGGGTATTTTATCGTTATTTTGCATAGAAACTTTATGTATTGTGGCATAGTATCGTTCACGTTGTGCAGCTTCTGAATTTTGGCGATTCTCTAACGATTCCTTTTGCACCCGTCCTGCTTGTTCTGCATTTTACAGGTGAATCCACACAACGCAGCGCGTTAAAATTTATGATTGTAACAGCCGCACGTATACCCAATTGTTCCATATAGGCAGTGATATATATTTGGAAACAAAAAACGATACGTATACATACGTGTAAATATTACACACACACATACACACACAGAGATAAGAGATAAGAGATCGAACTCGAGGCGTCAAGACGTGTCTATGTACTCCGCGATTTCGAATCAATTTCAATAGAAACAAACAGTATAAAAACGTTTTTAGTGTTTACAAAAGTTAAAAAAACGTGCGAAACTCGGGAATTGTGAACCCTGACTTGCGTAAAGAAGAGTAGTAGAAGAAAAGTAAGAAGAAATATTTTGTTGATTTCTTTCTTCATTTGTGGACTTCCCTACTTTTGCTGGGGTCGTTCCATGTTCCCGCGCAAAATAAAAGAACAACAAAGCAAAGGGCAAAAAAGCGTAGCACAGTCGCAGTTCATTTGAAAAAGCGAAAAAGTTATCACCCATAGACAAGCGAAAGGGTATTTAAAGCCGTGCTGTTCAACCGGCACTGATCGACGGCCAAAGTAATAATACAATATCACAAGATACAAGAGCAACAAGAAAAAGAAGCATCAATGCATACACATGTTAACAATAAACTTAATAATCAACAAACAATACACACGCGACAAACACACATACCTACACAAACAACCACAACAGTAGCATCAATAGAATAACAAAAATAGCAGCAACGACAACAACCAAAAAGAAAAAAGACAGCAACACGCACGCATACACACCCAACAATAAACACAATACAGGGCATCCCATACAAATGCGATAAACGCACATATGTACACAAATTAACACACACAATAATCAACAATAGCAACACAACCTGATAGATGAATAATCGATAAGCAAGATATCAGTCAAAACGCCTGGTGAGAAGGTGTTGCCTATAAAACAAACTGCTCTGCGCAACTGTCTGTAATCGCGTAATGCGGTGGCAGGTGAGGTCGACCCATTTAAGCTTAGCATAACTCGCTTCTAGATCGGGTAAGCCACTAATGCTACAAGAAGGCGAGCAGATCAGGTCAGAACACGAGGATGCATTCGCCGAGTTAGGTGATAGAATAAAGGAGCTCATGGAAATCTTGGAAGGGGGACTCCGTACCATTCACCTGGTGGAAATATGGTGGAAATTTTAGCCAAGCTACACAAGAGCTCAGGGAGAAAAACCATAAAGAACGGATCAACCTAAATGTCAGCAAAAATTAAAATGAAATAGAGTAGCAAGAAACAAAGGGAGAACTAGAGTGCGGCAAGCACTCTTTCCAACAAGAACAAGCAAATACCACAATTGCAAACACATACGAAAGAGGCCACGGAGTAGCGTATCTAAATGCCGAGGGATAATTGAACCATGATTCACGAGCGAAACAAAAAACCGAAGTCGAGTTAACTAGTAAACAAGCCGAAAGCAATAATGAGCAAAAGAGCAGGCGACATGATGTACAGGGATGTCCTAAAAAAGTCAAATATGATGCCAAATTTCAAAAAATACGTGAAAATGTCACCAAAATATGGAAAACGCTGGAGGCAGAAAACAAAGTGAGAACGAAGAAAACAATTTATACAAGCAACTGGTAGAAAGACTGCTACTTTCCACCTAGCGTGAACCAAGCGGAATTTGAGATTATGATTCTTGCGCTCTTCATAGAATCGAAGAAGAAAAGCTCTGTGCGGGTGACTTTAAACCATGCCCGGCGAAGTGGGGTAGTCAGCGGATGAATGGCAAAGGAAGAGCGCTGTTAGAAATAATAGCCTGTCTCGATCTTGTAATTCTTAACACGGGAAAACAGCACGGGAAAGCAGCACACCGTTGGTAGGAATGGCCGTGGATTCGTAATCGATGAGAACGGTGCACTAGCGGCAAGGGTAAACTAGAAATTGAGCAATATGTACAGTCATAGAAATCATCAAGCCATAATTTACGAGAAAACGAACTCAGATGGAAATATAACACCTTAAATGAGGAGCTATTCAAGTGCTTGCTGGGAAATGTACCAATAGATAGCTCGGCTAATAACATGGCGAGCCGAACCATCGCTCACATTTAGCAGACAAGCGATGAAACAATGCTAAAACGAAAGTTCACCAAAAAGCAGTTGCCGATGCATTGGTGGACGCAGGTGGACAATAACGCAGACACACAAGTAAGTATCTCGTGCGTCAGCTGGCGTATAAGGAGAAAAGGAGGTAACTTAAAAAAGCCATAAATGTAAGGTAAAAGATAAACTCTTTGAACAGATAAACAACGGCGCCTTTGTACTTTGTACTTTGCTACAAAATTGGATTGAAAAAATTGAAATCTAGGAGTCGCCCGACCTGACCAATGTTGGTGGAAAAAGTCGTCTTCGCTCCGTTTTGACACGTACGAAGGATACGGGATGAAGGCACTGTAAAACGAACAACGGTGGACGAAGTAGCTACAATGAAAAAAAAGGCGCTGGGGCCAAATGGCATATCCCACCGAGCAATAAAGTTAGCTATTCTAACACGGCCCGAAATGGTTCAACTTATAATTGAGAGAGCAAATATTCCCTGACAGATGAAAAGGGCAAAGACTAGTCTTGCTGCCGAAACCGAATAAGTCAACCAGTAACACAATAGACTTATCCGCCTGCTCTATGCAATGGATAAAGTATATGAGAGAATAATTTGCAGTCGCATAGAAGAAGTGTTAGATAGCAACGACGGTCTTTCCAAATGCCAATTTGGATTAAGGAGAAAAAGGAGCACTAGAGATGCCATCAGAACAGTAACTTTGATATCGGGTGTAGCAATAAAAGGGAATCGATGGAAGGGCGGGCAAAAAGCCGAAAAACCAACGCGAACGACAGAGACTACTAGCGGAAATCGAAGAAGTTCCTCTCCCCGGCAATCTCATGACAAACATGTTGCATGACCTGGACAGATGAAAAGCGGTAGCAGTGTTTGCCGCAAGTACACTGGAAAAACAAAGAACTGAGGAGCGTAAACGTATAGTTGAATGATAGAGCCTAAACGGCAACTCTTCCTGTGAAAGCATATCTAAACGCTCGGGCCACAGGGTAGGGGAAAGGGAAAGTCGAAAGTTGACTGCTTTCGATACTTTCCCACCTATTCAAAAAAAAACATACACACACACAATGACACAGATGCTCATGAATGTATTTGTGTATAACGGTGCAATTCAATTTTAATTTCCTGCGACATCAGCTCTAGCTTTGTTGTGCCTGTTATTTACACTCGTGTGCACAAAGCGACACAGGATGTTAGTAACAAAACATTAGTGGCAATAACACGTCTGATTTCGTACACATTTGTGTACTCGCACACCTACGTATGAAAGATATATGCTTATATGTGCACAGCACTATGCGTGCGCATGCAACTCGTTGAAACGGAGTGTATTGTTTTGTGGCTTTATTGTTATACTCACTGTGTCTATAACACATAAAAACGAGTGCTAGTGTGCAAATCATGCCCGACAAAGTGGCTATGCTCGGTATTAATAAGTTGACATTTCCGTAAAAAACATTCGATCCACGTTGTCCTCGTTGTACTATTTCTGGTGGTGGTGGATCGCCATCTTTCGTCAGAGTAACGAAACTGAATTCTGCGTCTGAAACACCCGCCACGTTGTGGGCTTCCATACGCAATTGGTACAAAGTTGATGACTGCAGGCCAGATATAGTAAAACGACGTTGCGGTTTCAAAGCGTTGGACACTGCTTGCGTTTTAAAAAGAAATAAATACATAAATCTGAATTATTTTGCAGTCACATTTGGTAGAGATATATTCAAACACTTGTTTATAAGTGTACAAATCCTTCCTGACACAACATGTATTTCATGTGTGTACAACGTATATTGGTTTCGTCGTGCTTACCCAATATCCAATCACGTTCCACAGCATCTATAACTGGGCGATACTGCAAAACAAAATATAATATAGGGCAGCCATTATCCGGCCAAGTGTGCAGCCTGATTAGCACTGAAGTGGAATTTGGAGATATTAATGTACTGGTGGAAGGTGTTCCCGGTGACTGACCCTGAGTACGCACATGTAACGTAATGCTAGCTGGCGATATACCAACTTTATTTTGGGCTGTTAGATGTATTTGATAGGTGCTACCACAAACAAGACCTTTCAGCTCATGGCTGGATGCATGTCGTGATAGTTGCATTTCCTCCGTATTCCCTGAAGCTCGCCTATAATACAGTGTATAACCAGTAATCGGTGCATTGCCTGTAAATCCACATTTCCAATGCATTAAAATGCTACTTGAAGTAGCGCTAGTTACGTATAGAACAGGGGCTGATGGCGGTACTTGCACAAGCAACATGTGAGTTAAACGATCTGTGCCGATACCATTATCCACTTGACAACTGTAATTCCCGCTGGCAGATATTTGGAGATTGGAGATTATTAAATCTCCGGAATCAAGCAACTGTGAATTATGTAGACCGCCCTGTCTCAATGGAGTGTCACCTTTATACCACTCCCGTTTCGGTTTACCTACCGCAGTGCAAGGCAATGTCACCGTTGATCGCCAAGGCCGTACAACAGGACCTCCAAACGAGACGATTCGGGCTGGCACGCGATTCGTTGTAATCTGTGAAGAAACTCGCGAGCTCTTACCCTCTCCAACTCGCGTAGATGCTGTCACCCAAAATTGGTATTCAATATGTGGGTGCAAATTTTTGGCTTCGTAGTAAGCTTGTTGAGAAGGCAAACTTCGTTTTTCATTATTCAACTCTTCATGACCATTTACTACACGAGTGTACAAATTATATTTCGTAATAACGCCGTTCGGTTCAGTGGGTAGTAACCAGGAAACATATAATGATTGGGGTGAACTTACAACTACCTTAATATCAGCTGGAGCTTCCGGAACATCTTCTTCGGTATGGCAGTAAAGAGGATTGGAGAGTGAACCATCTCCCATTCGCGTGTGAGCTAACACTTGTATACTGTAGTTAGTGTACTTACGCAAGCCAGTAAGAACAGTAGTTAGAGCGGTGGTCTTGCGAGATTCAACTTCATCTTTACTAGGTGAATAATCATCAAGTATGGGTTCATATATAAGTTTATAACCTTGAAGTAAGCCGTTAGTGTGGTGAATAGGGGGTGGTTGCCAAGAAACTTGTAGTGATTGCGAAGTCAACGCCGCGCACCGTATATCCTCTGGAGAACGACTAGGAACTATCGTAGAGAAATATAAATAAACTTTAACTGAAAAACTAAATTAAATTTACCATCTTCCATAGTTTGAGCCGAAGCGGCTTCCGAAAGCGGGCCAGGACCCACTTGATTGAAAGCTTGTATAACAACATTGTAACGAGCAAATTTCTGTAGACCTGTCAATAACAGTTCACCTGTACCACCATCACCATCACCCGATACCGATGTAAAATTGTAGGCGGTGTTACTAGAGCTGGATAATTTGTAACCTACGTTATACCCTTGAATGTCGCCATGCCTAAGTTCGACCAGAGGAGCAATCCAACTGACCAGCAATTCAGTCGATGAGAGAGGCCGTACAGAAAGATTCAGAGGGGATCCAGCCGGTCTTTGCGGTTCGGTTCGTAATATTAATTCCTGACTAGGAGCGCTCCGACCAGCCGTACCCTCTGCTATAACGCGGAATGCATATCGTGTTGCCGGTTTCAGATTTTCTATCAAGGCGTTGTAATTGGGTGGATCTTTAATATCCACATGTTGCCATTGCTCAATAAAATGTGAAGCTATGTGTAAAATTATAACAGACATACAAAGAGATGCTGAAACTGGTTATGAACACTTACTATCGACTTCCTTAAATTCCACTATATATCTAGAAACGTCTGCAATATTCTGAGCCTTAGGCTGCCATTTCAAGTTGACGGAACGGCTTGAAATCATCGCAGCTTCTAGGACTGAGGGGGGTTGCGGTGGTTCCTGTACTTGAAGTTGTACTAGTTGCTGATCATTGCCATATAAATTGCTGGCTCTGCAAAAATACGGACCGCTGTCAGTCGCATCTACCGAACGTAATTGTAGTTCCGCTGATACCCCGTCAGGTGTGGCTTCTTGTTTCACTGATATTCTAGAACAAAAAAATCATGAAAATTAGAAAAAAAAACACGACGTAGAATAAATGAACTACATGTACACATAGAAACACTGCAACATATTGTCTCTTTTGTACAAGTTATTAAACAATGAAAAAAAATTTACGGTTATGAGAAAGGCGTATTGACAAAAGACTATATTGCAGTGTACATTTGTGTATTGACTGGTTACGTTAGGTTACATACTTATAATTTGTCGATGGGTTTAAAGTGTTTTTACCCGAACGCATCCAAACGATATTAATCGGTTTGTCACCGCTTACTGTACATTGCAAGAGGGCGGTATCACCTTTCTTTACCGCCACCGAACGTGAAGTTGATGAAAAATAGGGAGAAGCTTTTATATGTAAGTAACATTTACGATAACCACGTCGTCATAAAAACGAATATAGAGGGTTCCGGGAAGAGAATGAAATTATAAAATATCGTGAACAACGTTTTATTTTATATTTAATTGTAAATCGGATATATGCTAATGAAACGTTCTTCTAATAATGACAATTTATAATAATAATATGTAACTGCACATTAGGTGGGTAACGCTATTTTTATAGCCTACATCACTTGTCGTACAGGGTATATTAAGTTTACTCGGATACACGCAACCATCAAAAAGCCTTAAGACATACCCAACTTTTATTATGCCAATAGATCCAGAATTATTTTCTGAATTTAAGCTTATTTGCTTTTCTATCCGCCTGTACGTTTGCTTGGTTGATATCTGTCCATGTATAGTTGCGTTCAATCTGCAGAATGCAATTTTTCATATATATTTACAACAATTGGTACACTGGCTTGTTTTGGATCAAAGACGAACGCCATTTAAAATAAATTTGATCGGACCATTTTTAAGAATATTCTTCATATAACATCCTTTAGGAAAAAATCTATTCACTATTGTATAATATAAAAAAACTCTTTAAGGCCAAAATAAATATTACAATTGAACACATTCTCGTTTTATTTACAGTAACCCTAAATCCATATAATAATGTTTATAATATTAATGTTTTTTAAACGGCTCCAACCTATAACATTTAATACTTAGAAAGACAGAGAACACAAACGCAAATTCATAATCAACAATGGATATTTAGTAAGACTAAATCAAGTTTCCATCCTAATCCTCAATGAGTTTTTTCTGGTGCACAAGTGGAGAATAAAAGAATGATCGTAGTTTGTGATCAAAAATGACTTTTCAACAACTAAATTATTTTTCAAGAGTTTAAATATTTGCACACTTCTTGAAATATGTAGAAACTTAAATCTTTGTGCCAAAAAACTGTGATGTGTTACTCTTGATTATTTTCTAGAAGTTTGAAAGGTGTTTTATATTCAGGAAATTGCCAAAGGAACATTTTAAAAAGTAGTTGAAATACGGCGATATGTGGTTATAATGTTGAATCCCATTTTGATCAAGAACATGATTGTGATGCCTTATGCCAGCCACAAATCTAACAATTTTATTCGCAAAAAGCTTAATTCTATGAACATTACCAATTATCATACGCAGATATACTTCCATATAATAAGGCATAAGTTTTTGCAACATCTCGTGATCAGGTCGATCAAAAGCCTTGGACGTGTCCAATGATACTAAAATACTTATTCCATCCCCATTCAACACTCAGTAAATTTAAGTAACGTAGATGATGCACTGCTACCTAGGCGGTATCCTGTTTCATTATTATTCAATAAGTGCGATATTTGAAATAATATAACATGTCCAAATACCTTCGACAATACAGATAAAATGCTAATGAGACTCAGGTTTTCAGTACTAATTGAGGTGCCAGTTTTAGGTATTGGAATAACTTTTGCAAACTTCCAGTTTTCTGGAAAAACGGAATTCATTATAATGCAATTAAAAAGATATAGTATATGGTCACTTATTAAAGGAAAAACTATTTCAACGGTTGTTTTTTTTTTTTCATCAACACCGCAAACATTTGATTTAATGTTACCAAATGTATTATGAGATCTCTCAAAGAGCATGTACATTATCGGAACTGCGGGTTAAACTATTTAAAGAAGAATTATTTGTGTGGTCGGGATCTAATTCAACATTGTCATTGACTGAGCTACTGCTAGCCAATCTTAATTAATTCTACATGCCCTTGGAGTCAAAATTATTAAATCTTCTTCCAAAATGGCTTTCCTTTATTCTACGCAAAGTTCTCTTCGCTTTGCAAAACACCTTTCATTTTTGTGAAATGAGATCTTTAACGTAAGCTTTATATCCAATGTCTGTAAGAAATCTGGTTTATAACACGTTTGAAGACTTCATCCGCTCCGTAGATTTCTATTTAATTTTAAATCGCAACAAAGGAACTGTAGGGAACATTTTTGATATTAAACGCTCCCGTACAGAACTTTGACAATTCACAGGATGTGTATTATAGGAAGAGGTGAAATCATGTTCAAATACATAAGGAACCGGGTCACCAATATACGACCAAGCCTTGACGATTTTACTAGATCATATAAAGAATTGATAAAATTTCCAGTCACAATTATGTTATTGTACTTCTCAAAAATATTACCAATTGTCGATTCAAAGATGTGAACGTTCCCTTTTGGTGAGTAAACAACACCCACTAGTGCCAGAGTCCCATTTATATTCACCTCAATAAAAACCACTTCACATTCCCCGTAATGCGATTCCGCAGAAATAATTTTACGTTGAATATCACGGGGAACATAAATCCCTACACCTTCATGTCAATGAGTATGATCGCTTCGCCAAAAGACATAACCATATTAACAGCATCATCTGGCACCACAGGTTTCAGTCAAGTCTCAATTACTGCAGTAATATCAAAGGAGAATCTTTTATAAAATTTGTAAACTCATCAAACTTTACTGAGTATACCACAGCTTTTTTATGCTTTGAACATTGCAGTGACCAATTTTCAAATTATATCAGCATGACTTAAATTTATATTAGCCTGAATTCCATCGCTGACTCTTGGACATAAATTCGAGTTAACGATGATGGATGACATATTTGCATGTTATAGATTGAAGTCGCATTAATAAAACAACGTTTAAAACTAATCGAAGTAACATTATTTTTCGATAGAAATTAAACTTTTTATAAAAATGCAATTCTCAGCCAATATTTTAGTTTTATTTTTCAAAACAACCAAAATTATTCAGTATTGAAGCATTGTACCAAATATGCTACTGGTTTTCCATAAAGAAAAGTTGTAAACATACATATTATAAAGAATAAGAACAAGCTAAAGAACAAAGAAGATTAAGAAAGATAAAGAGTAAAAGTATATGCAATAATAAGGAAGAAGAAGATATGGGTGAATATAACGGAAAAAGTAATAACCAAATTAGCAACTAACAAAATTAAAGTACATCGCGAATAAAAAAATGTTTAATTCATAAACATGATTCTTCCGTATTTTTCAAAGTTCTTTATATTTCTGTTTTAGATTAGATATATCTGATGTAGTCTCAATCATCCCATTTTTTTTCAGCACAGCATATCCGTTCCAAAATTAGTACCTAGTAATTTGCTTTTCCCTTTTCAACAGTTAGATATAAGAAACTTTACTGGCCCTAGCTCGGGGGTGTTCACTAAAAAAAAGTCTTCCATCAGTATCAGCTACTTCTTTTTATTCCATTATATCTTTCAATTTTAACGAATATTTTTCCATTATAGAATTTATTTTGTTTTTTGTTTAGCAACCGAATCGAATTTTACCAATACTTCGTTTTTCTTATTAATACACTGATTTAATGCACTGATTTATATCATTATCGCCGCAGCTGTGGCTGAATCGTTAAGAAGCGCCTGTAGCAAGTCGCTACACGTGGGTTCAAATCTCATTGCGGTAGAGTTTTTTCATAGCCAATAAATAAAAAACATCACCGAGCCGATAGCCAATGCTGTTAAGTGCTCTTATCTCTCTAGTCTAAGAATTATTTTCATTAGTCCTAGAGTATAATAATTTTAATAATAATAATATATCATAAATCATCACTTAAATAAACTTTATATACAATAGCAATTTTCCAAATTAAAGATGCAATATGAGGAATACCTTGTGGGGAAGCCCAGTTACAATAATGTAATCCATTTAAATGCCTCATTAGAACGTTCTGAGACCTTTCAATTTCGATACCTTTGTTGGAATAACTTTTATAAATTTATTTGATGAATTTATGGCACTCGCTTACATCCGATTTTATTTTATTAATCTATTGACGAAATCTTGTTTTGAATATCAGACACCAGTTCACTTGAAATGCTTTATAGTTGGGATTATATAAGACATGTCTCGAATCTGACGTTTATGTTTTGATTGATTTCTTCGATAGCTATTTGTAATTGAGCAGCGAAATCGTTTAAACTTGTCTTTGTTGGCATTTTGATTGTTTATTTACAGCAGATTTTCTTGTTAAATTGTTACACTGACTAATTCGCTTAGTTTCTTTTAATTTTACTCTGACGCTTATTCATTGTTTATTTTCCTTAATGAAAAAGCATGTATCACGTGTATAACAAAATTTTGGTTTCACTTTACGTTAAACTATTGACTGAATTGAACTTTCTTAGTATTTTCTTTTTTTTTTTTTTGATGGTGGGCATTTAATTCAAATTCTATTATTATTTCTCGACAAAAATCGGTAGGAAATAGGATTTTAACATGCAAAATAAACGCGAAAATTTTGAATCGAATATGATCACGTTTTGAACACGCTCCTATACAACCATTCGTCTGACATATAAGTCCTTATATGGTAAAGAGACGAAAATGAGTCATTAATAACGATTTAATTAAAAATTAGCTGCTCCAAATTTGGACAACACCACATGTAAGACTTCTCATGGAAAGCAAGTCTTTGTATGGCAACAAAGTCAAATCTTGATTACTTTACCGCAGAAATAGTATAAGAATAAGATCTTTGAGACAAGAATAAATTTTGGATTTTCACACTTCCGGCTGCATACCCCATAAAGGCTCCCACGAAAATCACGCCTTTGTATGGGAGGAAGGTATAATTTGTAGTATCTTGCCACGAGAGTAAATGAGGATTTGCATTAGCTAAAACGGTGCAGGATATTTAATCGTCGGCCTTACACTTCTATAACGGTTTTATTTGTTTGTAAGTCATTCTTCAAAAGAATTAGAATTTGAACAAGATTTCAAGATTTATTTGATTTTTTTTTTTTCGATTTGCAAAATTGCGCTTAAAAAAGAAATTTTTATTCTACCACAGCTGGTACACCATCAATTTGTTTTTAAATAATTGTTAAAAAATATTTTAATTGCTTCAAAAAATGCATATTATAAGCACTTGTAAAAAATATATACGAATACAGTGGATGGACTATTATGACCGATAATTTACGCTTCAAAGCATTAATTTCTATCGGAAGGAAAAATTTATAAACACAATAGATGTGTACCATGCGGAATATTCAATCGCCTATGATAAGCAAAGTGATGCAGATATTTACATAGCTAGTTAGATATGTAACAGTTCACTACATAACACAAAAAGAACAATGAAATTTTTAGTGGATGTGAGGGACTAATCTATACGACATACTTACAGTTAACTTTCAGCTGTATAACTTTGCCTATACCAGTCCCTATAGCATTATTGGCTTGACACAAATAGAAGCCTTCACGATCTTCTTTGACATGTTGCAATAGCAATGATCCATTTGATAACAATTTAGTGAACGGTCTTTCACGCACCTCTTCATATTCACCCGACTTACTTCCTACAAATTAGAAATTAAATGCATCTCTATTATTCTTTCTTTAAAATCTATTTATATAATTTTCAACTAATTAATGGTAAATTTTAAATTTTCTGGCAGTTTCTTTATAAAATATTATCAAAGACCGGAAATTGTTTTTAATTGAAACTGTAACTGCAATCCCAGGTTATATATTACTTACCCGTTGCTTTCTTCCAAACAATACTTGGAATGGGTACACCTTGAGCTTGACAGTGCAACATTATGTGTCGGTTGCGCTCAACATTAGCATCGGTGGGTTCCACTATCCAACGTGGTGGTACTAAATTTACATTAACAGGTAAAATATGAATTCGTTAGTGAGTATTGACAAGTATATTGCTACTTCTAACTTAGTTACAACTTAGCACATAAACTCTCAATGTATAAATTAGAATTAAAAATAATAAACTCTATAATAAATTATTAATCATAAATGAAACTAATTAAAAAATTATATGAATACATAAACGTTCGTGAAACAAAAAGTAATAAATGTTTTCGAAACGATTAAATGTTACTAAGAAATGCCAAAGAGAAAATTGATGAAAAATATAGTTTTTTAATTATTATTTTTTTTTTTTTTTATCTAAATAATTTCATTGAAATCAAAAAGGTTAAAAGTTGGAGCAAGTGATAATTTAGTGAATTGAAGTAAATAATGTAATAATAACGTAAACTTTTTGAAAATTGTATAACAACTGAAGGAAACGTTCGGCAACTAAAACAAACTTTAATTATTTAGATTAAAAAGAAATATATTCGATTTTGCAATACACCAATACCAAATTGTCGCTTACATTGTATTTACATATTTTCAACAATTTTTAGTTTTTGGAAGGGGGGACGAAAATTTCAACCAACTAAGCTCATCATCCTCACAGCACTTGTCTCTTCGTCTTCATTTATCTTCTGCAAATTCTTACAACTGTAGTATTTGAATCCAATCTCACTAGCTTTCGGTGCATTTATTACGTAACAATATATCTATATGTTTACAACATAATATTCGACCGATTTTCCTCCTTTTAATTGTTTTCCTTCTTTTAATTGTGTTAATCGTTAGGCGAATGAAATATTGTATCATCATAATAAATGTTTCTCATATAAAGTATGTGTATTACATTACTAAAATGTTTGAGTAGTTCAACAATTATATGTAACACTTGCGCTTCTTAATTTGCACTATAATTTTTCTTCTTAAGAACAGATTATAGTAACTTGGTTTTAACATAAGATTAATATTTTAGAACTATGGCATTGAAGTGTACTGCCTAAGTGAACATTTCCGTGACGTCCCTATTAACTCATATAAAGCTGGTTAAGTATAAATAAATGATCCGGAAATTGACTTTTTAATTGCTCCATTCCCGTTAGAACTTACTATTCAGGCCAATGATCCTTATGCCCGTTTGATGTATTCATAAGGTGTTCGCAGGTCTTTAATTTAAGTTTTGTGTTAAACCTTTAAACTTCTTTAGTTCTTTGTGTTATACAGTGGGCAATACATATCTTGTTATACCCACCGACGGAGGACTGAAAATTCATTTAGTCAAGAGGTTTACAATACCCAGAAGGAATCTCCAGAAAACTTGTTATAGTGCATTTATCACAGAAAAGATGAATATCAAAATTCGGATGGATATAAGCTTGTCCATCTTCCAGTCGCAACAATTAATATATCGGATTAAAATTTCGCAAGAATGTTGGAAGTTATTGAATGCAGGTTGTACTGAAAATGAGACAAATCGATCAACGGACAGGCCTACACTAGAATGTAAATTTAGAACATCAAAGGAAATTTTGTTTTTCTTTTTTGTGTTTGTTAGCATACGCAACGACGAAACTTACCTAAACATTTTATAGGCTATCTTGTACAAAATGAGAAAAAATTGTCTATGTTCACCCAATAGCACAGAGAACAGAAATTTCATTTTGCGCGCTTTTTTTTAGTTTCCTTTTTTTAAGATAAAACTGATGGGTATAGTAGACTCGAACATGTCCCGATAAAATTTTCGTACTAGTTACCATGAAAATTGAATAAAGACTTCACAGCATCATTTCAAAATCCAGACACGGATTGCATACATCCATGTATTATTTCAATCACATATTAAATTCCATTGTCTGACATATTATACTCTCTGTACGTATATTTACTCCAAATGTATATAGAATAAGTGACATATATATGACATGAGACTTCCACAATATATAATTCGACATGCACATTTTCAAGAAACTATTATTCTTATTGAATAAAGAAACAAATAAAACCATTAAAGCACGGCGAGACCGACTACTGAGTGACACTTCTCCGACTCTCCAATTCTTTAATTATTTGTGGAATGAAATACCAAACATTATTGCTTCGGCATCACTTCCTTTTAAATGTATACTTTTCATTGAAGTTCTTACATTGGAATATTTTATTTTCGTCATAAAATACACACATAATGTTTAATCTTTTGGAGAACCCTTTTATTAAACAATATTAAAAATTAAACATTTTGCGTTAGAAAGAGTTACTTTTCTTCACAACATTAATATAACTGGATTTTTAAAAAATTGACCCATTCCATTCCAAATTTTCAACTGTGTTTAGTATAACAACTTTTCCAAAATAGGACGTCAGAACAGTTGCTAAATTCAATCTATCTTAAATAAAACAGTTGGCTCGAAACACGAAGCGTCCTAAACCTCTTCAAAATATATCAAAAATAGCAACCTGTACATTGAACACAAAAATGAACGCACTTCAGAATGACAGATGGACAAACAATGTCAAGTTGACTCAGAAGATGACTCTGAAAAGAGGATGATTTCTGGGCTCCATCTCACATAAGAATTCACAAAAGAAGTGAAATTTTATATGACAAAAATATCTGACTTTTAGGACTTTATAACAAAAATAGTTAAAGAATAAGATCTTCGCCTGAGAAATTAAATTTACGAAATATGGACCACGTCATTTCACATTTTATACCCATTTTTCTATAAGGATTTACTTTAAAAGCATAACTTCACATGAAAACAAGATATAATTTGTGTTATGTCAGCAGGAAAACGAATGAAGAATTGTATTGCATTGTTTTTGTAAATGCATTCTGTTAAGAGAAGTGATGTGGGGTATTTGATAGTCGGCCTAGGCCAACTGTATTGATTTTAAATGTGTCTTTTTCCTTGCAAAAAGTATACAAGTTAGTACCCAATAAATTTAAAAAGAAAGCAATCATAACACACCACTCAATAAGCTCATAGGATGAGATATAGATATCTCACTATAGACAAATTTATATGAACTTTAGACAATATCAATCTTCAAACGAAATGTTCCAAAATTTTACATCATATTGTTTTAGTGACGCTGGTGTCGTAATTTTCGGAGCAATGGAAAAATCCGAATTTCGTGTATTGATAAAGCATTGCTTTTTAATGGAAAAATATATCACAAAACCTAAAATCGACTTGAAAAGCATTATGACAATTATTTTCCGTTGAAAAGAACAATTTGTCGTTGATTTGATGACGTTGAACCAGATCCTACGAACTCAAATAATGTTGACTCTAGTCGCTCGAATACAAAGATTGCCCCAGGAAACACAAGAAAATTGCACAAAGTCATTTTGGAAGACCGAAAACTGAAGTTGCATGAAATGTTTGACACCTTAATAATATCAGCACCGTGTCACAAGTCGACCAAACAATCATAAAATCGGAAAAAAAGGAGAAAATTAATTATGTCACGAGCTTATTGAGTAATGTGTTAGCAAACACTCGAAAACGCATCACTACCAAGGCGTAGTGTCTAGTCTTCCCATTTTTCATATAAAAATTTTGAACTTTATTTACCTTTCTAGCTTCTACAATTATCAATGTATCATTACACGGTTAATTTAAGGATCAGGATAAGTCATAATTGGACTGCATTAATTTCCTAATAAGAAAAAAGAACAAACGCCTTTATTTCAATTTTTAGGACTTACATATACAGTTCAAGAAAAATTTGTGTTTGAGTCCTCAATAAACCTTATTTACTGCATTTGTAATAGAAAGCACTTTTGAAAAAGGTATGTAAATTTTTGTGGAAAAAGGTAAACAAACTAACTTAGTTCCTAACCTTCACAACGTGAACAATATGCTATGTTTAGTATTTTGCCGATTTAATTTCTTCTTTTTTTTTTTTGACTAAAGACTGAAAATTATGTAATACATAATGAGCATAGGTACTGGAACGGATAAGGCTGCTTTTCCATTTAAAAAAAAATAGATGTTTCCTTAGTTAATTACACTAAAATATCGTCTTACTGTGTGCTATGTGTTACATAAACCAGCAAATCATACGGCATAAAGCTGCGAATTGTATATAGTGGAAGTTGCTGATATAAATTTAAAATTAACCTTTGAAATTAAGTTAATGAATAAAAAATGTTCCAGCAAGCAAGAAGAAGTAAAGCAGAAGTTAGGACCACTACTTAAAAATAGGACCGTTCTGGTGCATTAATACTAAGTGTAATCATAAGAAGGGTACGCGAATTAAGGTTTAAAATTTATAAATTTTTATTTTTATGTAAGTTTAAAATTTTTCAAAAATGAAACCTTCTACTCTGATTACTACAAAAAACCTTTTTAGAAAGTATATTACTAAAAATAAAATAATATTGAAAGTTCTGATACATGGATGATAATTTATAAACTAAACGGACGAATGACCTTTGCCAAACGTTATTGTTGCATTCGTAGCGACTTAACAAAAATGGTTAATGTGATATTCGAAGCGTGCGTATTTTTAAAATAAACTTTCTCCAAATTATTTTACTAGAATATTATATATATATATATAAAACATGGTAATTTTCAAAATTTGCATAATTAATTTAATTTTATAAAAATTATAGCAATAGAAACAAGTTAGAACATTATATTTGGCTGTGCCGAATCTTTTATATCCACCACCTTTATCTTAAATAAAAAAAGGTGAAAAACTTAATTGTAATAGATGGTCGTGGCAGTGAAAGACCTTCCAATGTTTTTTGGCCAAATTTGAAGTCGATATCTTCATTTTAGCGGCCAAGAGAATGTTCACCACAGACATTACACAGGCGGACAGACGGACATGCTTAAATCGTTTCTAAATTTAATGCAATGATCAAGATTGTATATACTTTGTGGGGTCTCCGTAGTTTCCCTTTGGTAGTTACAAACCAAATGACAAAATTAAATTAAATTTTTTCTGACCACCAATGTGCCCATATGCAAAGAGAACTATTGCTGATTGGCTAATCAAATTAAAAAAGAAATTGGAAATTGGCGTATTGCAACACCGTATGATAGATAAAAAAAGAGAGATTATAAACTTTTCGTGTGCAGAGGTATGCGGTGAGGTTTAAATAGCTACTTTCTACCCATAGCCAGATGATGGAGGTATAGCGAAGTGATGACGTAACTTAAAAATGTACACTAAAATTCACACGAATAATTCACACATAATTACAATACAATATAACCGTAATTTGTGTTTTCCCTGCTTATCTATATTGGAATGAGGTCAAATCTAATATAAATTATTCCATATGTCCAATACCAGGGAAGAAGGATTGAGACATTGGACTAAATTTTACTCTCGTTAACCTTAGCATTTTTAATAATATACGATTTTAGTTATAAATTAATTTAAATCTGGCTGATGGGTGTTCAAATATCGCTAGAAAGCAATAATTTTTTCCATTTCAAAATAAATTGTTTTGTGGCTAATTGGTTGTGTGCAAGGATTTATTTTATATTATAACGCGAACAAGTTTTCATTATAATTTCGAGAATGCATGAAGTTTCGAAGTTCAAGTAACCCGTATAATTGTACTTCCATGGGATGATTAAGTGTGGATCATCGCTCCGGTATTCTTTGCCATTAAATTATATTTATATTTTGTGTGTTAGAGATGTTAAAAGGTATGAATCTACATATTACACAACTATGCGCGCAAATCATATAAAAAATTGCAATAATCGCCAATTAATTGCCCTTGAGTATAATACAAATTATAATCAATGCATTAACCAAGTTTATGGCATTTGTATAAGCAAAGAAAACTGCAAAAAAACAAAAAACAAGGATTATCTATATTAATAACACAGAAACTCACGGGGCATTGTCAAAGAAAAAATAAAGCCTTAACACAGAACGTATATGTAAAAAGCACATAAAAGAGAGAGCAAAAAATTTTAAATCAGAAATAAAAAATGGGAATAAACTGATTATTTTGAAAGCATCACTAGTACTGATAATGTGGCTGATCAAAACGGAAATCTTTGCACACAACAGCCTGTAAAATCAAAATTAAAAGAGGAAATCCTAAAAAGACACTGAAAGTAAAAATAAAAAAGTTTTCAAAAAAAAAACGTGAAGAATTTCAGGCAAATTAAGGCGGTAGCCAATTGTGGTTAATTAATTTAATGCAAAAATGAAATCAGGCAAAAAAAGAAAAGCAACCAAAGCGGTTTTGCGATAAATGCAAATTATACCAGAATGAAGTTTGTAGCAAATTGGAACTAAGTGAGACAAAAGTAACAAGCTGTATAAGGTAAATACATTAAACATGGCTAAAACAATCCGATAATAATTTGTGAAAGAATATATGTTCTAACTATCCAAGTAAATCATGCTTTAGATTAAATATATACAAAATATTATTTATAATCTTTTTAATTTCAAATTCGATACTTCACTTATTTAGTTTCTTTGCTTCTTCGTTTGTTTTAATAGAACCAAACATCATGCACATTTAGGTCATGCTAAGCAATTTTGCTATAGGCTGCAAAAGTAAGCATATTTTATTACAAATAAAAATATGGTATACAAAAATAATCAAACAACACAATTAAATTTAAATTTTTTACTGCGAAGCTTTAGATAAATTGTTGCTAACTTTTAATGATAATTCATATTTATTAGTTTCAGCCTACTAAAGTTTTTAAGGAAATTTCTCCTTTTTGCAGCAATGATTTTTTTTTTTTTTTTTTTTTGTTTATTAAAAGAGCAACTGTTAATATACAAATAAAAAAGATAAGCGGGGGATAATATTTACGTTCTTCGAGAAGTTGAAGTCTGTTATATTAAAATACATAAAACACAGCAGAAGTAGTAATAATAGTAGTAGTAGTGGTGATAGTAGGGAGATTGTGAAAAGCGCTGCATTATATCGATGTGCAATAAAGCTAAATATGACTGTAAGCAAAATCATACAAATCTTCGATTAATATTTAAATGTAATAACAAATCTAAAAATAAATGAAAATAAACTTTGTTACCTAAAAATTGAAAGGGCGCCACAAATACTTTTAAAACTCCATAGGGACAAAAAAAAGTATAAGTTAGAACTTCATTTTTTTTTTTTTTTGCTGTATTTGTTGAAAAATAGTTTATTATTAAAATTTTTGCTGTTAAGTTAAAACATAAATGCGAGTGAGTAGACAATAAATGTCGATCGAATAGGACGGTTCTACGCGAATACATATGAAAAATTTCAACCAGCGCGCCTGAACTACCACATATCAAAACGAACTAAAAGATTTAGTTGAGGAGAGAAATTAAATAGATTCTTTATGTTTTGATTGAGAGTACCGCGATACGAGAACTGTTAAAAATTAGTACTAATTAAACGTTGTGTAATAATTGACATACAATTTATTCATTTTCGATTTTTGCAAATGTATTAATATGAAATTTCATAGAGACGCTGCTCTTGCTAATTCTAGTGAGAAAATTATATTTTCACCTATCCGTGGACCTATGTCAAATTCCAAATGCAATTAAACTCATAAATGACCTACCATGTATTTATAAAAAACACTGATAGATTAGAAAGGCATTCCATAGCGATGCTCTTTCACGGGGTTGTTAACTGTGACTTTACCTTGAATCGTAAGAATCTTTATTTTTACATACACATAATTGTGCAATTTGTTGTAATGGAACAAAAATGACTTGCGTTCTATGTTACGATCAAGTCATAACGCCGCTACATTTTCAAACATGCGACGCACATAAACTCACTTGACCTATAAAGGTTATGCAGCATAATTAATTACCTTTACATAAAGATGAATATTTATTTCGCATCCATGAAAAGGCCAGTTTCAAAAAAGAATCATATCCGTGAAGCCCTTCCAATTTTAGATAACATGTCGAAACATTGCAACACATGCAAAAGAAACCAAAATAAGCAATTTTATGCATATAAACGTTGCAATGTTTCTTATATAAATATATATATATATATACATATATATATGTATATATATATAAATACGTTTATATATTCAAATACTCGCTCTCACAGAAGTTCAAAGAAAACACAATTTCATGATACCAGACGCAATAATAGGAATAATAGCCTCACCTATAAACATTACACAACACGCGAAAGAATTGTATGTACGTACGGTTTTCTGTAGAACGATTATTATGTTTTGTGTTATTATAATGTATATATTTTCTATTTCAGAAAAACATCAAACAAAATTTTATATTGTACTCCTAAAGTGTTTTGGGATTACAAAAAAAAGTTATAAGAAGCATAGAAAGCAGTGCAAATAAAGGTTACCTGGTGAACTGCTTTAAACAACACTCACAGCGTGGCAAAGCGATTTAAGGATTGATGACATGTTTATTTTATTTGTTATGTTAAGATAGGATTTTTTCATATTTTCCTTATTTACGTTTATCACATTTAAAAACAAACACATTTTGATTCAATTTGGTTTGTATAAATTTACGTTCAGAGTTATGATAAAGGAGATGATATTATCATTATTAATATTAATATTATTATTGCTTTTTCTAATCTTATTCCTAATCTCATCATTATATATTTACATATGGATTAAACACAAATATTTAATGTAGAGAGATTCAGTTTATCGTAATATATGGTATTGCAACACCTTAGAGAGGTATTTGAATAGAGATAAGAAGTACATTAAAAACTGAAAAATTTATTTAAGAAGCCGGAATTGAGTGATAGATAAAGAAGTAATTTATTATGTATATGTGTGTGTGTTTGTAAAATTATAATTAGTGTAGTGCGTATGCATTACGTCTATAAAATTAATAGAAAACAAAGGTTAATAAAAATATTAGAATTCGGAAAAGCTTTGTTTTTGAATATGTTTGTGGGATGAGGCTCTCGTATACTGTACCTTTGACCTGTAAAATGGCCATATATTTAATTTCGGCAGCTGGATTTTTTGCCACACAGGTGTATTCGCCCGAGTGCGAAGCCGACAATGAAGGTATGCTTAACAACGACGAATATTGATCTAACATTGTAACATTCGCACCCAAGAGATCGGGCAAAGGCTCTCCGTCCTTTAGCCAAAGTAATTTAAGTGGCGGATCACCACGCGACACACCACAAACTGTTCGTGTACGCATACCTTCGGCTAGACCATCTTGAAAGGCGAATGGTTCTATTATGGGTGGGACTGTAACAATATAAAATACAAAAAGAAGACAAAAACTCATTGACCACATCATGTTGCAAAATTATTATCAATTGTCGGTTATGTACTGGGTAAACGGTTTATTTATTTGAGTTTCTTTTTTGATTCTTTCCAGCAGTCTCCTTTACAATCCACTTGGTCCTACAAACACATCGTAGGTTAACAAACACTGTAAATAACGGTAAAATATCTGATTGCAGCGCTTTTAACATCAAAAAATATAGTTTTTTTGCGTAATTTCATCATTTTCCCTGCTTTAAAATAAATTATAAATCTTCGCAGTTTTTCTTCAGATTCACAACAAAAAAAAAAAAGAATATAATTTCGTGTATATACATATTTCATAAAATAAGAGAGAAGAAACTAATTTGGAAAGCTCTGTACAAAAAGTGGAATAGTGCATAACAATGAAAAAAGGTATGTTCTACTTTTTTCTTCATTTTACGTAAATATTGCATTAAAATATATTAAAACTGTTTACAAAATTTATTAATACTAATTATTATTTATTCATTTCTTTTTTTTATCGATTTTGAAATAGAAAAGTGGAAATCAATACTATTTAAATATATAACTATGTTCAGAATCAATTGACTTTTTCAAACTAAAAACATTAAAATGCATTCATTCATCTACTAAAAAAATTCAAATAATTTTCGTATCATATCAAAACATATATATAAGTATATATGAATATATAGAGTGAAATAAAACATAATTTGAATAAATCTACATTTAGTTTTATGTACAAAATTCAAAAAGACTGGATTTATTCATCAATTAAACGTTGAAAACGAAACAAAAGTTCTTTAGTCCTGCCGAAATTAAATTCTTCCGACAGAGCATTTTCTTTCATCACATACATTATTTCGAAAAAGTACCAAAAATTTACTTATTTAGCGCATAAAGATTCATTATCAAAAATGAGTAGGTACATACCAAGCTTCACAATAGATAATGAAATAAAAACTAACAAAGTGTACAGTTGAGAAGTAAATTCGATGAATTTGCTTGCTTTGGTTGTAAAGAATCTATTCTTTAAACAATCATAGCTGTATATATATATGAATATATATATATATACACATATACGTACGTATGTATGTATATATACATACCTACGTATGTAAATATATACACATATATACATATACGCCAAGTTAAGTATATCAAGTCTATAAACAAAAAGGAATATCGCTCTGATCGTTTACTTATTGATCTAACTCAAACTTTTGGGAAATAATATTTTCAGCACTATTGTTTCACTTTCAAATAAGTTTAGAAAAAACTAAACACAAGTACCAAAATTAAAATTGAATTTCAACGAAAAATCTTTTTAACGAAATTGAAGGCTGCATTGTTTACCGTTCACCAACAACGATTGTGAATTTTCCACTTCGGCTGCTGAGTTTCGAACTACGCAAGAATAATTGCCCGTGTGATCAGAGCCTAAATTCTCAATAACTAGTATGCTGTTATATTGATCGACTTGTTTCACTGACATCTGCTGGGTAGTATCTATTGATCGATCATCTTTGCGCCAATTAATTGTTAGTGGTAGATCACCTTTTACCACCGAACATGTTAACGAAGCGCGATCGCCCATATTTAGTTGCAGTTGCGACGATTGAAAAGGACTCAATTTTGGCGGAACTGTGAATTAATTATATTTGAAAATTATTTAAGAAAAAAAAATAACACGCGCACTTGCACACGCGTACAACAGAAAACGTAACAATAAATATTTGCTGCCATATTGTCGACCTGTATATAATATTAACTGAATGGAGCCTGCGCTAAAATATTTTAAAGGAATTAGTTTTACATTATGGCGAAGAGCAAACCAATGCTATATTTATAAGCGAATTCAACGTTCATTATACTAACCAATTACAGTTACTTCGCCACTACGTCGAGCACTATGGCCTTGTTTGTTGCGAGCCCAGCAAGTGTAAACACCTGAGTCGCTATTTTTTTGCACCGGGCTAATAGATAGTGAACCGTCTGGCTGAACACGTTGACGTATATCATCCGGCAACTCACGTCCTCCGCGTTCCCAGTGTATCTCTTCAATAGGATAGCCGGCGACTGGACATTTTAAATTTAAAGTTTCTCCGGAAACTGCAGTAACTTTAGGTATCAGGCGTATATAAGGGAGACCTAGAAAGCACCAAAAAATTTTTTTAATCGTTAAAAATAATAATTTTAACAATCCAGGGTATTCAACACGTTATATAAATTATATCTACTTGTTCATTTTTGTGAATAGATTGTATGTAAATTTTATTCGCACGTTTATAAATATAAGTCGAGGTTTCTTAGGAATTGGCGATCGCGATATTTTAGAAAAAGGAACAAATGCAGTTATGTTTTTAATACAGGTACGTATCCTGTTTAAATTCTTCGCAGTGTGGAACTTTAATCGGTCTTTACTGACATTATAAAAAACTCAATCGTAACAAACGAAGTACAAGAAATCACCACTTTAGGTAATAGAATGATCAAAATAGTTGAAAAATGGCTTCAGTCAGTTAACCTTGGGCTAACAGAGGAGAAAACGAAAGTAGTATTAATCAGCTCAAGGGAAAAAGGAAATTCGTTACATTTAAAGTGTGCAATACTAATATAGTCCGCCAAGAGGTTATAAAATACTTGCGAATAACGATCAATTGCAGACTAAAATATAAAGGGTATCTGTGGTACAGTTGTGGAAAAGTAACACAGAAAAAAGACGGGACTATTACCTTATATTCAAGGTCTTAGACAAAACGTACAAATCTGATGGCAGGAATAGTAACAGCAACCGTACTGACACTTAATGAGTCCGTAAGGTGACCTATAAATGTCGACGCTATTCACGAATTCGTATAATTTTTAAATAATACCTTCAAACGACGTGTGTCGAAATTATGTATTATTGCTATCCTTAGCTTACAAATTACGGTTATTTCAGTGACGTATTCATCTTTACAAACCAGAGTAAAATGGCAGTTAACCTCGAGGATAATAACCGGCGAAAGCCGTCCAAAGACCGCAGACGCAATAGTCGGTTATGGCGTTCGAATGCGCATGGTATAATAGGCGACTATATGGAGGAAGGACAAAGGATCAATGATACATAAGAGTATGTAACAGCATGTAGCAGCACACAACACCTCAAAATGCACAACGTCAGAAATCGACCACACAATGGCAAAATTACAAAAACGATATCATGATCCCATGAATATATTAAGCGATGTGATACTTCAGTCCTCATATCGAAAAGACGCCAGTGTATGCAAGAATCATCGAGGCAGCATAGCGGCTATGTGCTCTAAGCGTATGCTAACCTGTGAATATGTATCTAAGCGGCCGTGCCACAGATCTTTCTAGCGGCTTAAAGTTGCGCATTCACAAAAGCTCCGGATTTCGATGCTTTCGCATCCAATCAGAATAAACAAAACTATAGTATAAGAGAGAGAGAGAGAGAGCAAGAGAAGTATAGACAAGGTTATGCTCGAGTTATTGTGGGTTTGATTATTAGTGTATTGTGATCGACCACCAAGTCCCTATGAGTAGAAGAACACAAAGGCCGTCCGTGTGCGGCCAGGCAAGGCTCGGATATTGATGGTGCTATTAAGGCAACAGCAGACTAATTTCAGTAGTACGTGAACGAACTTCTGACTTAGTCGAGAAAGCGACCCTACAGGAGGGGAAGTTGTGGAACAATTAAATACATATTATTCAGAAAAGACCGTCAAAAGCAGAGAAAAAGTGGAGCAAAATATGCGGGAAAACGCTTTGAAAAAATTTTTACCTTACGTAGAAACCTTCAAAGCGAACTGAAAGATACAAAAAAGAGCAAGATAGGGTTTAGATCGCATATTTCAGGAAAAGGATGTTAATATGTTGGCAAAGGCATGTAAGGTTGTTCTGAAAAAATTAAAAGAGCCCTTAGCCCATTCAGCAGATCTGTGGCTTACAATTAATTTTAAAAGCGGCGTACCTAGCCACCACAAGAGCGATACCGAATGGTCTACACATCTGCGAAAAGAAGGAAGTCCATTCATTGAGAAGAGTGCTCGTGTTCATGGAGCATGGTCTGAGCGCCTTGGGAGAACAAACGAAAAAATAGGTATATTCGCTCATCTCCAACCTATGGGAATTTATAAACGATATTAAAGAATGGGCTACAAAAGCAGCACGAAAATTTGCAGTATTTGATTTTGCCCCTGATGATGACTCTACTTAGTTAGAGAATGCACTACACGCTCTGTTGTATGTAAAAAAGATGCTAACGCACATAACCAACCTTTTGCTGGCAGAGGCTGTCCTATAAACGCGTGTGGCAGTATGATTAGAAATCAAAGATTAAGCTGATATGTGATTGACGTCGCAATTTCAAGCGATCAATTCTAAATGAAAAAACATACGAAATGGATGAAACATACGTTCGGAAAGGCGGCAATTTGACAATTCAGCCATTAAACTGCGTGCACGTATGAATCAGTCCTAGAGCCAACACAATGGAAGATTAAGCGTCTATCCATCCCCCATGATCACTTAAGGATTATGATAAACTGCAGGTGTAGTTGCTAGCATGGGCAGAGTAGTCGCTGGTAACCATAAAAAGGACAGAAAGAGGAAAAAAGATAGCATGGCGGCTCCTGCATTTAGAGTCTTTATAGTAACGTTACAGATATCACACATGAAATAATAAACTATCAATCATATAACCTCTTTACAAAGCTGTTAATTAGCTAAAAATTGAGAAATTGTAATTATTATAGTAACGATTGCTTTTATTATTATGATTACTAAACTAAACTAAACTAATTTGTATGTTTAAAAAATTATGAGATATTTAAGAAAAAAACAACGTGATTGCTAAGGGAGACTGAATTTTATGTATATATTACATTTATCATTGTACTTGTACATGATGTCTATTAATGAACTTTAAAAATCTAATAAATCAAAGTTATATGATAAAAGTAACAATTTTCGTCTACCTATTAGAAATTGAATGAAATTACCTGAAAAAATATCAAACCTAACCTTGCAAAGTCTAAAGAGAAAAAAAAGAACAAAAAAAAAAACGTTGATCAAGGCAATCGAAATTGCAGCCACAAATTATTCGGAAATGTTCCGAGTAAACTAGGAAATTTTCGGACATGAACAGTGAAAACTACATTTTAGTAACAGAACACCTTTTCAATGACATCACAGGCAATACAGTGTTACTCCTCTGACGTGATTGTCTTGATAATGAGAAAAAGTGTAACTGGATTAGTATAACCATGCAGGGAGTTTGTTGGCGGCGTTGCCGGATTAACGTCTGGCGATGATCTAGTGTTATTTCAGGAATAGGAGAGATTGCGAATGGACGCCTGTTACGGAGCTGGTTTGGTAAGAGGGCATTTATTAGGTGCTTGCAGCTCATACCTGAGATTAATTTTATAATATTACTAACGTTTCGTGTCCAAAGTAAGCCAGGTTTATTTAATGACTGGCTTTTTCATGCATATAATTGATTTTATTACATTACAGAGTACGTCAAATATGTCACTCGAAAAGCAGCATCTACAGCAGCGACGTTAATGTAACTAATGCCCAATAGATAGGAACATAAGCAATCCCGCGGATATGTAACCACCGGTGTGGTGGCTTAATGCGATGACCATTCTCTCATAAAACAGACGTATACGCTTACACTATCAATTGTAACGTTTCGTACTACGACCGACGATGCGGCTCAACTTGTTGCCCGTTATTGGACTAGTTGCTGTCGATCGACCACCTGGCGAGAGAAGCGGCATATATAGAACTGGAACAAAACTTAGGAGACTGCGAAGCTATGCGCGAGGCATAGCAATGTCTAATAAAGGAATATCAGGAGCGCTGTTTACTTCGAACATTGGCCCCTAGACTTTTTGGAGAATTACAGAACCCCTCAAAATTTTGCGACACAGTTGTTAAATAATCGGAAGAAATGAAAAGGGTTTGACTTGTTTCCACTAACGTATTGTAAAGACAAAGAATCGAAGAACCTCATCATAGCCTCATAGATATTTCCTAACTGGCAACCCCCGCTATGATGATATACCAAAGCGATCGTGCTACAGATAGAGTATAGAAGAATAAGTGATCGTACTGGCACGGAGGATTTGCTTTCGATGCTGTTCCTCCTAGAAAAACACACACAAATGCAGCAGTGGCAGTTGCAGCAATAACATCAACAATAGCAGCATCCACAAATAAACATTGGTTTGTGTTGGAACAACTTCAAATAAGATCTCCACAAGAAATAACGAATTTTATGGTGAAAATAAATGGAATAGTCATATTCGGTTATTATTTTTCTGTAAGCCTACATTTATGATGTACAAAGAAGCAATTCGATGCTAAGATTATAAAAGCAAAGCCTTGTGAAACAATAATAACTATAAAAATTTTAAATTAACATATACTAAGGATGGTAGATGAAAAAGTTCTGCTTTCTGCGCACTTGACTTTAGTCAGATTACTGCCATTTGAGGCTCTGCTGTACGTTGATCAACTAAGAATATATATCCCAATTTTTATGAAATTGCACTTTCCAAGACAAGGGAGATAGCCAGATAGATAGACAGAGGACAGAACGACAATTCGTATCCTCTTAAGTACGTATTTTACGCTGGTCTATGATATTTTTAGTGTAGTAGTATTAAGAGAGTTATGAACGGTAGAAAAGATTTAGTACTAGCTCATCATGCCGTAGCGAGTATAGAAATGATAAGCAAGCATCTTAACGATTAATGACTAATTACGGTATCCGTATTATTGTTTATTATAATTATCAATATTATGTTACACTAGTTGTAAATAAACAAAAAATTGTACAAAAAAATACAGGTCAATATATTACGTAATTTATAATTTTTCTTTCCACGTACCATAAATATTTAATCGCGCTGCATGTTGTACTTTGCCTGCACGATTCTCTGCAATGCAAGCATATTCACCGCCATCCTCCACCATTACGTGACTAATGTTGACATGACTAATGACATCACCGTGCACCGTGATGTATTGACCAATCATAAACCTATGAGAAGATGAAATAGAAAAAAAGCAACATTCGCAAATTAATGGATATGTCAACTGTACAAGTATTCCGTTATTATCTTGGTTACTATAATTAGGCGTATTTATAAATTCTAGTTCAGTTTTATCTGCTTAATTTTAAAACAAAGAGCATCTACCGATATTAGTAGACAGTGTTAAAGGCTATTTAATAGGAGAAAACTACGTTCGTACACGCAATGACGAAAGCATTTTTCTGAAGTTTTTGATACGTTTAAAATGTCGGCAATTCCTTGGAATCTTACTTTTCCATAATCGATCAATTTTGGGAGTTTTTCAAAGTTTTCTGTAACCATTGCTTTTGGAAATCCAAAGCATTCAGCACCATTAGCATACGATTAGTTGTTGTCTTGAATAGAGGAGAAGAGTTGCTTTCACACTTTTCAATCCAGTGTTGAGTTTAAACGGTATTATTTACCATAAGAAGGCAATATTTAAACTCGGGAAATTCGGATTTTTCCATTGTTTAGTGACAAAATTAGCGTCACTAAATCCACTGCAATCCGTAAACAAACGATAGAAACGACATAAAATTCTATAGGCGTTACTTGAAATATATAATTTTCTAAAAATAAATTGGAAATTTTGTCAGATACGACGTTTACTTTTCAGTTCCGGGGCTTATCCACCGATATGTTTCAACTGGTGGAAAACTGAAATAAGGTTGTGTAAAGAAAATTAGAATTTACAAAACGCTTATGATAACAATTGTACATGTCGACTCACTTGAAATAATTAATTTCAACAAATTTCTGGGACATAAAGTGCATATATCAAAATTTCCCTTTTTGTTAATTGCAGGCAGCACTTTAAACTGATTTGTCTGATTTTGCAAGTTAATCAGGATAGTAATAATAATAATAATATACTAGGTATAACATTGGGTAATAATAAATAAAGTAATAGATCAAGCTCGATTTAAAAGAACTATATATCATTCTGCTTTGAGCACAGCAATAGTTTAATTTAAAAATTAATATGAAAAAAAATGTTGAACTATATAGAATATCTACGGCGGAACCAACCATGCGCAACAAGTGACTAACGCGCTTTGCGCCTACGATATTACCTTTTCAATTAAGGAAAAAGTTTTTAATGGTACTTAGAAAATGTTCACTAAAATTTAGTGAAGCATCTACTTCGTCATCTCTGAATGTCAATTTTTTGGTGCATATAATAAATTGTATACCCACTGTAGTACATATGCTTTTGTTTTGTAAACATTTGATACAAGGCCCTATCAAGAAAGCTTTAAAAGAATTACTGGCCATGCAAATAATGAGAATTGGAGAGTATTTCAATTTTCTTGTCCCTTTTTCTTACATTAATCCACCTGCAGAAAAAATTTTAACTAGAATTAGATAACTTATACGAATTAATAAGAAAGATGTCATTAAAGATATGTAACAAGTAGGATTTTAAATATCCTTAAGTAAGTCGAAGGGCAGCAACGATTTACCAAAAATGCAGACACGTTGGACACGTTAATGTTATATATGTAGTTAATTCAAGTTTAAAGTTTCATTCTGAGTTCTCCCTGGTGATGGAGTGAAACGTTTATCCGCTTTGAAGCGCTGGAAAATCGATTGAATGCTGTACTTGCCAACTGCAGTGACAATATTGACTTTTCTGGGTACAAATTTTAGAGTTGGGGGAAACTTATCAGCAAGTTATGAACACAACCCTTTTGTTTATTCGTTTAAATAAATTCCGCTGCGGAATATATCCTTAACTGAACGTAACAGTAAAAGATTACATATTAATTAACAGCAACTTATAGTACACAGTAAGATTTTTCCATCTTTTGTACTTAACATGTAGAAAATTCGAAGAAATATGGTATGAAACAGAAAGTTATGACCTATTAGTAGTATTGAAAACTAGCTTAACCCAGATTTAGGAAAATATTTATTAAAATAAGAAAATCACACTTTAGAATTTAATATTTCAAGTTGATTAGATTGTTTTCATTTTCATTTTCTTATCGATTTATTCGCCAGTGAAGCTTTTTAGGACAGATACAAACCTTCTTATTATAAGCTTTTATTTAACTTGGTTTCCTATCAGCATGGCAGCACTTTTTTTAAAACCGAAATTTCTGGCATTCAAAAAAAAGATCTTGAAAAAGTTCAAAATTGCGGCCGCCACATCGAATGGAAAGATGACGATCGAATTTTCTGGCACTTCCGAATTTCCAATCATTCCGAATTTTCGCACGCAACTTTACGAGGAAAAAAAGAATTTTGAAAAAATGCAAAATTGCCACCGCTACAAGGAAAACTTTTCATATAACAGCTTCTTAAATTAAAGCAGTATATGTGGAGTGGTCGTAAAGAAGTCCGATCCAAACCATTTTCGACAATGTTGGTCCGTAGGTCAAAGCACGGTAGTGTACTAAATTTCGTCGAAACATCGTAAAAATTATGATCTGTAGACTGAAAAATTAATAAATGCACAGACAACATTAATTCGATTCAGAAAATGGTTGTCAGTCGAGCGATACAATCAAAGATGAGTTCATTGAAAGTTCCACTGGCTTTTACATACATCCATACAAATTTAATATACACCGGAGCACAAATCACTGTTTATAAAAAGGCGGCTGCGCTGAATTTTTTCTACCTAACACCTTTACCTTAAAAAAGGGGGGAAAACTAAATTTTAATAGGTGGGCGTAGTAGATTTTTCTACTTTTATGGAATACCGTGGAACACAGCCAGCCATGAAATGCCGTGAAAAACAGCCAGAACAAAACAGCCATAACATAGAGATGCTTTCAGCTTATACTATAGGCGTGGCTTGTGATTGATTTGGTGCATTTTTAATAGCAAGACTTGTCAAAACACTTCTAATGCTTTTGACAAATTTGAAATCTATATCTCCATTTTTGCGTCCAGAACTACAGACATTACACATCCTTAAATCGATTTTAAATTTAATGCTGGTCGAGAATGTATACACATTGTGGGTCTGCGAAGTCTTCTTCTGGGAGGTATAAACAAAATGACAAAATGAAACATATCCCTCACCTTCGGTATAAAAAAAGAGTAGCCGATATATGCACTTTTGAGTTTCTTTAATTACTTACGGGATATCAGAAATTATTTATTAATTTATTTATTTCATATTTCAGCATATGATTGAAGACACTGAGTAAGTTAGACCATATATGCCTTCCTTGGTAGTTCTAGTTATGCTTCACAAATACAAGCAAAAATTACGTAGTCGGCCAAGTCCGACCTTTAAATACCGTACACCACTTTTCCTAATAAATTTCTTCACTTAACTTCGTGGGAAATCATAAAGAATTATAAATATATTATGGCAATGTCCAAAAAAAAGCCTACGTAATCCAAATTTGGCACAGGTAATTTATATTTAAAGTTACTCCTACAGATTCATGTTCATCGTAAAATATAAAAAATTTGACCTTCCGGTCATGAAATGCTTAGTTTTTATAAGGCCATTTAGGTGAAGTGATTTCAAAAAATAGACCTAGGTAGTTCAAATTTGCTGCAGTTAATTTTAATGGCAAATTACTATTGCGAATCAATCTTCATCCTAAAATATTAAGGATCAGACCATTTATCATGCTCACCTTCGGTGGTGGGTATATAAAAATCATGTTTCGAAACATAGCCATGTTTTTTTTTACGATAATTTTTTTTATTATTTCCTTCTATTAACCCGAAATCGCAGAAACATAAAACTGTGTTTTCCGGAACATATATATGCTCCTGCTCATTCTCTTTCATGAGTAAGTTTTGATTCGAACTTGTCTCTTTTGTTGCACCTAACAAAAATAGAATCGCACGTTTTATAATTTAAGTGAACCGAAATAAAAAAAGAATGAAAGCAGGAAAATGTATAACACTGCCGCTTAAACTTTTAGTTCCTCGGTAGACACACTCGTTCTTACTCAAGTCGTTCTCAGCCTCATACCTACTTAGTGGTTCTTTCGACGCTACCATATTTTTGTTTGGAAATGATGAAAATGAAATAATCATGAACATCCTCTAAAGACGTATATTAATGCATAGGAGAAGTGAAAAATGAAAAGACACAAACAGTCTTTTTGGAGCGCTTTAGGGAAGCGCAAAGTTGAACTGAAATGGCTCACGCGTCGTATGCGGATGTTAGTGTTAACGAATCTATCCAACTTTAGTAACTATACGTTCACATTTTATTGATTTCGTTTCATTTTTGACTTCAACTGCAGGTTTTCAGTTATATGGATGTCTACATACACACATACAGAAAAAATTCAATTACCTTCCGTTTGATGGAAGAGGAAATCCGTCCAAAGTCCATGAAATTTGTGGTGTTGGGTTTCCGGCTGCTGAGCATTTTAAACTCACTGCTGGCCCTGGTTGCAACGTTTGCTCAATAAAACTATATAATAAAACTGGAGGTGCATCTGTAGCAATAAAAAGAGTAAAAAAAAACATGCACATGTTTTTCTATTAATTTAAATACAACAAGTAAATAAATTATTTTAGCTTTAGAGTAAATTTTTGACTAATACATTATGATTTGAAAATAATTTCTTAAATGTGTGCATTACATTGAATTGGATTTTTTGCTGGCTCTAAAAAATATTTGTACCTAGTTTTAAATATCTCAAGTAAGATACAAGTTACGGTATTTTTATACCCGCCACCGTAGGATGCGGGCTTGTTCATTATACCGTTTTGTTTGCAACATCCAGAAATAAACTATATATATAGTAAGTAAGAAAGAATATATATTCTTGATCAGCATCAAATTTATAATCGATTTAAGCATGTCCGTCTGTCGGTCTATCCATATGTGTAATGTCTGTGGTAAACATTGTCTTGACAGCAGACTTGCAGATATTGACTTCAAACTTGGCAGACACATTGGAAGTTTTTGCACACAAGTTGATGTTGAAAATGGACAAAATCGGTCAAAGGACACACCCACCCATAGCAGATAGATCCGTAAAAATTTCTAAATTTAGGGAGCCAACTATCCTCTGGTACTGATACAAAAATAGAAACGATCGACCACACTTTCTCGATTTTGGGGTATAATTTTTTTGTAAAACCATTTGTAACATTAAGAGAGGAACTTCAGAAACCCCGTAAAGTGTATATACTGTTCATCAGCATTAAATTTGGATTCCACCTAGACATATCTTTCCATCCATTTGTCCAAATGTCTGTCTGCTTATCTGTATAATGTCTACAATAACCAAATTCCCGATCGCTAAAAGTAAGATATCTGGATAAAATTTGTCAAAAACATTAGAAGTTCTTTCACAGACTTTGGTATTGAAAATGGTCCAAATAGATCAAAGAGTATAAAATAAGCTGAAGACACGTCTGTTTTCTGGGTGTGTAGCTCACTGTTCGACTACACAATTAAAATTTCCATTGTATTCAATAAAAATAGAAAAAATGCCACGCTCACCTATTAAAATTACGTTTTTCCTCCGTTTTTAAGATGAACGTGGCGGGCTGAAAAGATTCGTCACAGCCTAATAAAATATTCTCACTTGTTCAACTATGAGCGTGTTTGAGGACGCACTTTGCTCATTTTCTCATCGCACTGTCGAATGGTCAGCGTAATTATATTAACAGATAATCCGTGTAAATTGTAAGTTAAAGATTTTTACCTATCTTAAGTAGTTATGGGTAGACAACGTCCATTTTGAAAGTTAACTTAAGAGCATATAGTCTCTCGGTATCTCAAATTTTATGACTGGGAGAGCTTACATAGTCAGATGTAGAGACAAACCGAAAGACGGACATACTTAAATCGACTCGGAATCTTATACTGATGAAGAATATAGGCTCTGTGATGTGTACACCTGGGTATCGCAAACGGAGACGCAAATCTTGCTAAACTTATTTTTTAAGCAAAGTTTTGATTTGGTCGTATTTATGGCCCTAAGAAGCTGGAAGCTGGAAGCGCATACGCAAATTGCGATGGGCATTTCTCTTCGCTATAATCAACTAATGCTTTCCTACGTTTAGTATATTAAAAGAAGAAGAAAATTAAAATTACCTCCAAGTTGCAGTTCGGCCGTGGCTTGAAAAGTATCACCTTCAGGTCGTCGGACAACACATTGGTACATGCCACGATTTTCTCGACTAACTCGTGGAACTATTAAAGTGTCTTCTATGCGTCCTGATGCAGGTAGCTGGCGACCATCTTTATACCAGAGTATATTTTGCATACCAACTGGACTGCCATTGCTTGTGACCAAACAACGAAACTCCGCGGTACCACCCATGTGAACACTAAGCACATTTGGTTGTATTTCTACTTGAATGGGTGTGGCTACTGACAGGCGCAATTCGGCACTTGCTTCACCACCTACGTTACTAGCTGTACATTTGTAAACACCAGAGTCTTCGCCAGTAACCGCCTCTATAGCCAAAATTGGACCCAATAAACGTACACGAGGACCACTTAATACCGGCAGTGGTCCTGGACCATTGTGTGTATACCAACTGTAATAGAAGAATATTAGGAATGAAACTTTACAGGCTATGTTCATGAAATATATTAAAGTAAAAGTATACTAGAGTTATTTGCATCGCAAAACTAATAATGGCATAGTTAGCACAAAAGAAGTTTAAATCTTTTAATTAATAGCTCAAAACGCTTACAGATTAAGAATAGAAAGAACAATTTTAATGCATAGACCAACAGCTACCACGTTTATAACGTTTGCATAGAAGCAGCGTTATGTATTCTAACGTTACCAGCTTAGCTAGATATAGACAACGGAACGTACTAGGAAATGAAGGAAACAAAGAAAACATTTATTTTGACAGCAATATATGTTTCGTTCTTAAGTGATAACGTAACAGTCCAAAAGTTTGAAAGGAAAGACAGTGAAATAATAATATCTTATTAAACGCCTATTTAAGTAGTTAAAAAGAATATTGGGAAATTAAAAAAAAACAATGGTAACACCCCAGTCGTTCTTTTGATACATTTTTATCTCAACGAGCTCTGTGGGAAGCAATGTAACGGGTCCAAATTTGAATTAAAAAAAAAACGTTTTGATCTAAATTCCTATATCTAGAGGAGCATGTAGGATTTTTCGGAAATTTTTGTGTGCTTGGCGAGTATTTGAATGGAAAAGTTTACTTTTCCACCAAAAAGAAAAACATTTATTTACTAGTAAAACGTGTCTAAACCAACCTATCAAAAAGCTTCTAAATAATGTTATTCTCTCTCTAAAAACTTGGAATGAAAAAAATTAAAATTGTTGGAGCTATGCGGCTTTCCGTTTTGAAAAATTGTGTTTCGGGAAAAATTCTTTTGAAGCTTTGTTTTTTATTTCAATAAATTTTTTAATTTTTTCTATTAGTCCGCAATCCCAAAGTTATAAAAAAGCCCTTCCATATTCAAATTATCCTCCTCATTCTCTTTGATCGAAGATTTCTTGTTACAACGTGCCTCTTTAGCAGCATCTATCAGAGAGAGACAGAATTGCACGTTTCACATTTTACGTGAACTGAAATGACAAAGAAAAAAGTAAAAAAAAATGTATAATTCTCTAGCCGAATTCATGTCAGTTCAAAAGATTTTATCTTCAACTTTTAATTTCTTGGAAGAAATAACGATTTTGCTCGAATCCCTCTGTACCTCATATCTACTTAACGGTTGTCTCGAAGAAACTACGCTAGCATACGTTTGTCTGAAAATGCTTTGAAATAAACATGACCACTCTCTAGAGACATTTGTTAGTGCATAAGAGAAGTTAAAAATCAATAGGCAAGAAATTAGAATCCCGGCACGGGAAAATCTACAATTTCATGAGAAATGTTTGCTTCAGGTTGTGAATTTGTTCCACATAGAAGGTTAAAAGAATTTATAAAGCCGAAAAAATTAATTTACGTTTTCCTACCGGTAGTTAGTTTTGAACTCATATTACGTTTATTTTCACTGTTTCTTAATTAGATTCGCAGTCTGTGAAGCTCAGAGAATCAAAGTCATTTGGAGCACTAATTAAAATTTCACCCGGAAAAACTGCTACGCTTTTATGGCCACTTAAAGGAGTTTTGATAAGCTTTTGGAAAATAACAGATGCAGATGCCGAATATAAACCAGAGTCTTACTTTGAAAAAGTGGAAATACTGGTAGGCTTTCTGAAGGCTTCACTTTACTCTAGTTGCTGGTAAGCCATAGTAAGATCAAGTTTAGTAATCCTTTGGTCTGCATGCCATCTTACAAAATACCTTCCACGCGAAGCAATGGGTACTTGTCCACATTTAGAAGTTGATTCACTCTTACCCCAAAAATACGTACGCTACCATTTTTTTAAATAGTGGGCATATTTGAAGTACCCCATTCGTTGCAGCTGACTAGTTTTCAAACTAATTTATTTATTTCGTGTTCAACTTTGCCTTGGGCTTGGGGCGTAAAAACTTAGCTTGTGTTATCCTTTAAATTTAAAGTGACATGACTTTGTTAAAAAACCCAAGCTGCGATCAAAAAGCTTTTAAAATTTTTGTACAACCTTTACTTCATCTTTATCTGATCACGTAATTAAAATTTGCGATTTTAATGTTATTCTTTTAAATAGGAGTAGGTTAACTTTTTTTACCCCGACAAATGAAATTCATTTGGTTATCGAATAGGTCAATAGATCATTTGTTTTCTTTTCAACTTATTGTCGTCGCTGCTGTCGCTCCTTTCCACTTTGGTGCGCTGCCTGTTGTCGGTACATACTGCTGCTTTTGTCTTTAAAGAACTATTCAATTTAGTCCTAACTTCATTAGATAGATACATTTTACAAATACACTCTGCATTCTTGCCAATTTCGAGACCTTTCTCGAAGGCTCCAAAAAAAATTTTGTCATGGTCTGAACCCTTGTAGCATTTTAATTAGTATTTGTATGATGTTGTTCAGAAATTGTAGATAAAGCATGCTCAAATTCATTGTGGCCTGGCTCGTCGGCTATCGGGTTGCTTCATAAATTGACTTATTATCTACCAAGTCCTTTCTACAACTACATCTAATCAGACGGACAATTCACATGACAATTTAGAGAAAAAAAATTTAAAAAAAATTAAATGAGATCAATCACCTCTTTATATCCTCCATCCTAGCTAACCATACCGCGTATGCGGGGAAATAAAAAAACAAATTATTTAAACGATCATTGTGAGAAATAACACTTATTCATTGGAACATTTATTGATTGTAAGTAATATCCAGTATTATTTAAGAAAAAGAAAAAAAATTAAAACTTATATTATTTTTTTTAAACATATTTTAAATTTATTCAAAAATATCAATTGAAAAAAAAACTTATCGAATGCATTCGTTACAAAAAAAAACCTTATACTACTAATTCAAATTTTCAAAAAAAGAAATTTTTTTCTTTTCTTTTTTTTTATAAGAAATTTAACCGATCGATATTACTTAGAAAATTAATTTTGGGCAGTCATCAAAACGTGAGGTTAACTAATTCACCAAACACAGCAATTCGATATTCGTTTTCGCTATGGAATCTGATTCTTGTCTTACATGGAAAATGCAAGAATGCTTGTTTAGGATTCAAATTATAATTTTTTTTTCTTCTCTAAACTTCGCGCGCTACAATTCAATGTAGTAAATCCTTAAATATTTTCAAGCAATCCAGAGAGAAAATAATTCATAGAATTTTATATTTCACATTTGGGATTTTAAGTTATATTTCTTTTAACCATTCTGAATAAACACATGCACGACAACGACCAACGACCTTCCTTTTTTTAATTCAAAAGGAAAAATTACATAAATATTTCTTCTGGTACGAATAACTGTTAAAATAATGTTTTTATCAAACTTTCATTTAATCCGAACAAATAAAGAACCCAATCTCAATGATTTTAGATCTTAAATATATTTTTAAATTTGGATCTTTAGGCCCACACAATCAAAATGCAAAACGATTTCCACAATAATCACGTACATCATAAGCAATTATTTCACTTTTGATTTTTTGTTTTATTTTTTTTTTTTAATTTTATTTTAATTTTTTATTTTCAAGTAGATTGAACGGCTAATCAGAATCGATTGAAAATTTTTATTTTCTTTTCCGTCCTCTCTGACTTACGAAGGCAAATGCTAAGCGATTCTTAAAGAATGAAAACGAATTTTTTTTTTTAAACAGATAGAAATCTGCTGTCGTTTTTCAGTTCTTTCCTTCTTTTCCACTTCTATCACAAATTTTTGTCTAACAGCATTTTCAAAGTGATTATCGAAGTTACAATTTACGACCAAAGCTGTGGCCCGTGCTGACTACTCATTTACTTACTCTGTGGGTTCCTCTTCTGCACTGTATACCGTTCTGAGAATCGAGCAATCGGCGGTTTGAAATGTCGTGTCATAAATTTCATACATGACGTCTATTATTTTATCATCTTGTACTTTTTCTGGCCACAATAGACTTACCAACAATTTATAGGAGGCTTCAGACAACGCTGTCACCAAAATGGCTTTCGTTTTTGTGTAATTGCACTGCCCAGGAAGAACTGATTCAACTGTGCCTCAAATACATGTTACTTATTTATGTATAATCGAAGGTTATCATTTTAATAAACAATTGCATGCTCAATTTTTTGTTTTCGTAAATGTAGGATTTTCATCCATTAATCTTCACTTTTTCACTTTAACCTTGAACCTTGAGCCTTGAAAATTTCTTATAATTTTGTCTTTTCACGAGCATGTGTTCATTTTGCGTGAAGAACAAGCACAAACATTATGTCGGGCAAGGTCTACCAACAAATACCCTACCCCAATTTTGTCAGTGCAATTCTTCATCTACTTTCATGACAAATTATCAAAAATTCAAACTTATTTCCATGTTAAGGCATGTTCTCCATGGGCAACATCTTATTCCTTAACTATTTCTGCCATAAAGTACTAAAAATGAGATATTGTTGCCAAGTAAAGAACTACTTTTTTATGAAATACTACTCTACATGAGTATGTAAAAGAGTCAAAAAAATAGACCTACCTGGTCCACATTTGATGGAGTTCTTTTTTATGTCAAATTACTATTACGGACCAATTTTTATAATGGAATGTTAAATATAAGACCGTTTTGTTATATACAGGCTCACTTTTGTTTAAAAAATGATCATATCTGATCTAAATTTTTCATATTTATTTTACATGCCAAAATATTGGTTTCTACTAATTTTCGTCGAAAAAGTTTAGAAATTTGCAATTTCTTCCATATTAACAGTTTTTGAAATGGAGCGTTATACAGGGAATGCTCGTAAAAATGATCCAGTCACAACCATTTTCAATAGCGTACATCGTTAGACCAAAACATGTCAGTAGTTCGTTAAAATATCTCAAAAATTGCGACTCGTATGTTAAACACTAAATTACATGGACTGACGGCCAGAAACGCTTAATTCGATTCATAATATCGTAAAAAATTGATCGATATAATTAAAGGAGTTTCCTGTCACACGCTGTACCACGAGAGGGGTATGGTATAAAAATAAATCAGTGAGCGCTCCTTCTCATGTGTAATGTAAAGAATATAAATGTAGAAGTGATTACACTAGGCCTGTTATGTATAAAAATATATTATGTTTTAGCGAAGAAACCAAGTAAAGTTAACAATACTACATAAAAAAACTACGGTAAGCATATTTCAACTCCACTAAAATAAACTTTTCCCTTCGGGGCTTCGTGCACTTGACTTAGGCATGCGCATTTCACGCCTGTCAAAAAGCGTTCCAATATTGGATTTTTCCTAGGAATGAGGAAACATATGATGCAGATGAGGGAGAAAGAAAGAAAAACATGCTAATAATAGTGATGAATTCTAAAATTCTTTTTAGAAATTGTACGCCTAGATGCTGGTATGCGGTTTTGAACCCGATTATAAGTATCCGTTGCAGTAGATGTCTGTCTACTAAGTTTTTTACACGAAACCCTCAAAGTTGCATGTAAAGATTTTCTCAGCCATTGCATGGTTTTTAAAACTAATTTGTCTTTTATATTAGAAGAAATTTTGCTTTTGCCAACCCATTCAGGCACTTACGTTACATATTTCTACTTTTCTTTCTTTATCAATCTTAACAATTACATAGTATGTCTTCGCTTTGCTTCTCAATATATATAATATAATGAAAATAAATAACATATACAGCACTTGTGTATACATACATACATACGCGTTCATTCTTACATACAAATTTGTCGAACTTATTAACCTAGTACCCTGACACTAGGCTCCAATTCGTACATACACATATATTAGTTTTGTTACATGATCTTGTTGCTGAGCAAGCAGTTATACATATGCATATTATATACGTGCTACATACACATAGGTATGAAACATACACATATGTGAAATTTTTTGCACTTAATGATAACTCATTACATTCATATACACAGAAGGTTTAAGTTACGGTGTATTCATGAGATTATAACAGTAAAGCGATAGCACCAGCAACTATAAAAGTGCGATACATAAAACATTTTTCGGTTATGTTACGGCAGCAGGAAGTTCAGTGGTGCTTTAGAAAGAGTATGGAATCAGCAGTCTTAGTTATAAGCATACGGGATCTGTTGTCTTAGCTAAGACGGTGGACCTGAATGACCACTTCAACAAAAACTCTAAATAAATGTAACCGGCTAAGGTCGTAGCTGGCATCGCCATTTCGCTTATATAATTGTCGTAACACCATGGTTTCTGTTGTAGGAAAGAAACCGTGAGTCATAAAGGCGAGGTATGGTGAAAACCGTGACCGATATTCGGAATTAGTAATAGGAATGAGAGAAAAATAAAACCGATTTTAATTAAAACCAGACAGCAGGAGGTTCAACAATACGATTCTAGATTCCATCATACCAATGCTGGATTTTCATTCTTACCCTTTGAGAGTACTTAAGAAACCCGTCAACTTTACACCATTTTCCTGAATGAAACACATAAGTTTTGAAGATCAACCTAGAGTCGACGCTTTTGGAAACAATCATGAAAAACTTCCTGGGTAAGAAAGAAGGAGCCTGTTACAAGCCATTTTGAGAAGAACCGACCATACACACCACATCTCCAACAACTCGAAACGAAATACAAGTTACCAACACAGCGCCTTCGTCTTAAGACACCTGCACATGTGTCGTATGCTCCACTGTGTGGTATTATTTGAGGTGTGATGACGAAAGATCCTGGAATTTCAAAAGTTACTTGGAACTTAACATGGCGACGTACACATATTCAGTCGAGGTACACAGAAAATTGATTGAGAAACGACAATAGAAATTTGAACACAGAGTTTAAAGAATTTTCACGAAACAGGAAAGATAGAGATATCGTAATGACACAATGTGCAGTCTTGATCCAATTGCTGCGTTAACACATTGTGGAAAGTTACAAATCACAAAAATTGCAGATTAAATCAAATATGATTTGTAAAGCCTGTAATGAAACGAGCGCTTCCTAACAGTTTCGATTCCTCCATCAAATTCTTTTGTATCATCAGACGGGCTTATCGTAAACGCACCTTTTATTACACCAATCGATTGGGACCGTTTTGTTAATCGATTTAAGCTTGTCTGTCTATCTCCCTGTCCGTTCATCTGTATTACTCTCGTGTACAACCTACAGGACGCTATTGAACGCGATTGAAAATGCAAACAGCTGTTCCCTGCATCTATTGATGTTTTCTTAGAAAACAAATTTCTAATATACAAGTATCGTCTTAAACTAGATTTTTACTGTCGACTACAACTATGCGTCAAACCCTAACAGAAGAATACTCCAAAAATTTCAATCCAAAATGCTTCACAAAATTGCTAAAAGGACTTCTTGCGCAACCGATAGGCAGCTTTATGACGATCTGAAATGACTCTGTTAAATTGCACCTAAGGTGTTAAAGAGATCACATTGGCATTCAAGACTTCTTAAGCATTAATTTTTAATATGCCTGAGTATCACACACATCAGTCACAGAATAAATTTTATGTGTCTGACATAATGTTTTATATCTAAGTGATAAATTGCATTAAAATCTGTATTTATTTGTTACTTGACTTACCTGTATTCGGGTGACGGGCAGCCTTGTGCTACACACAACAGCACAGCGCCTTCGTCTTGAGACACTTGCACATGCGTCGTATGCTCCACAACGCTAGGCGAAATAATACCACGGTGTGCTGTAACAGTGAAGGGACAAAATTTATTAATGGGCCAGTGGGCGAGTGCGTTTATATTGCCATTAACATCATTTTGCAAAAACAATTGAAAACAAATTTTCAATGTAAATGCATTCTTTTATGGGAATGAGTTGAATGAGTAATAATATTATTATCATATAATATATAATATTATTATCATATTATTACGTAATCAGCTTTTAGTAGTTTTTAGGAAAGCTAAATTAATTCATTTTAAAATTCTATCGCCTGACTGCAATTTAGCGCTAATAATTTAAATGCAGAACGTAAGAGACCTGTTGTTACTAAAAAAATTATATACTTTTGATACTAGTTCATGAGAAAAAATTGTCTCTTAACAACTCATTATTTTCCATGGAAAGATACACTGTTGCACAATTTATACGAATTATTAAAATTTAAGGAAAATATAGTAACTTTAATCGATCGAGAACTCTCTATGCGAAACGCAAGTGAAATAGTCGAGTTAAATGGCGGTCTTTGTCATATAAAAAACCCAATCTTTGAAAAATGTAAACGTACTGCTGAAAATATCGATTTTGTGGATCAATGCCTATGGAGAAAGCAGCAGAGATATGGTGGGCATGATTTACACGATTTCGACTTGGACGATATGTCGTTTTAATAAGATGGTGCAACATGCAACATATCCCGCAACACAATTAATTTATTGAGAGAAACCCTCAATAACCGTGCTATATCCAGAAATACCGATGTGAACTTTCCACCAAGATCTTGCGATATAACTGCTTTCAATTTTTTTGTTTGGTGTTACATTGATTATATTAGACTGCTCCAATAAAAACTACAAATACGCAGTAACCTTAAGACTAACGTTATTGTATGGTTTGGTTATTGGTTAAAAATTCGTGTTCTAAAATCGATCTTTTACAAAAATGCAGTGGCGGTCACTTATATGAAATTGTTTTTAAATCAAAAGTACATGAACCAATATCTGAAATCGCGAAGAAGCAAAGAAGAAAATTATAATCGGCTATACCGATCCTTTTATGCCCACCACCTTTATCTTACAAAATGGTGAAAAACTAAATTGTAGTAGGTGGGCGTGGCAGTAAAAGAACTTCCAATGTTTCTGCAAAATTTCAAGCCAATACCTTCATTTTTGCGGCTAGAGGAATGTTTATCACAGACATTAGATAGTTAATCAGCCATACAGATGGACAGACGTACCGACGGATATGTTTAGGAGGATTTCGAATTTCATACTGATCAAGAATATATACTTTCTATGTGGTTCCAGAAGCATCTTTCTTAATGTTACAAACATTTTCACAAAAAGAATTAAATTTCAATATTCTATTATATCGAGTGAGCGGGGTCGATCCTTTGCATTTTTGCACAGAACATACGGGATGATGCTAGCGCAACATTTTTCAACATTTTTCTAATTGTATCTGCTATGGTTTACGAGTAATGAACAAAACCCAATTTTTTTTTGTTTCCAAAAGCGGAGGTGTTCTTAGTCTACGTCGTACTGGTGGCGCGTCCTTGGACCGATTTGGCACACATGCAAAACTAATCTGCGTGAAGGAACTTCCAATGTTTCTGCCAAATTTGAAGACGATACCTTCATTTTTGCAACCAGGAGAATGTTTATCACAGACATTACACAGATAGGCGGACAAACGGCCAGACGGACATACTTAAATCAATTCTGAACTTGATGCTGATCAAGAATATATATACTTTGTAGGGTCTCCGAAATTTCCTTCTGGACATTACAAACAAAATGACAAAATGAATACACCCCTCACCTTCGGCGGTGCGTATAAAACGGGAAGACTTTAAGAAACTGAAAAGGAAAAGAAAATTAAAATTAGAATACCTTAACTAGTATTTTCTTTCTCCCTTTTCTACACATTTTCTGTGCTATTTTATTATTATTAAACAAGGCTCTATCCAATAATAAATTAAGGTTCGTTTATAAGATTATATATATTTGCATGTGTCTATATGTAAAAAACTTTCCTTACAATTAATTCGCAGTCTGGTTGGTGAGCTAACGACAACTTGACGTGTTAAGCGATGCATGCTGCGACATCGAAATGATTGAGATTCATCAGTCTCTTGCAGATTATGTATAAGCAATTCACCGGTGGGTAATAAATGAAATTTTCCATCTGAAAATACACAAGATTTTATATTGTGATAAAGAAAATTATAGATTTAGTCAATGTGTGACATGTAAATTAAACTTGAATTAAACTTATACGACATATATGCAGTTATGTGAAATGAAAAAATGGAAATCCCTGAGAGAAACTTTCAATGGCAGTTATTGCCAACAAGCTACAAAATACTTAATTAATAGCCAGTCATTGCTCATTTTATATTGTAAAATTTATACCAATGCACATACATGTGCACGGATATATATATATATATATATATGTGTGTGTATAATGTATCCATATTTATGTAAAATGTATTTAAAATATCAATGATATAAGAACTTAAGAAGAATGTACTTACGTAATATATAAAGAAAACGATTTTTTTTTAAAACATCAGAATATCGCAACACACAACATAAAATTGTATTGTACATGGTTATGTAAATATACACAGACTGACACAGGATTACGTGCTCATTTACCTATATACAGCTCTTGATATAGTCTGTACTTGATAGCTAGCGCAATTTTTCTTTCTCTAAATCAAGCTTCTATGGAAAATATTCACGTAACTTCTGCATACATGAGCCCTTCTGTCTATAAATGCATGCATACGTATAGCTATATCTACAAACGTGAGAAGTTATGTTTGTAAATTAAGTAGATCTTACCTCCTTGCAGCGATGGGTATATGTAGATCGCAGGTTCATGAACCCATGAGACCACTCGAACCAATTCCTTAACAAATGTCGGCACTACACAACGCAATATGGCGGTACAACCTCGTGATGCAGACAAAACTTCCACATCGACTTTGTAAGCTTGTGCAACGACTGCAACAATGTAACAGCAACAATCAAAAATATAAGAAACATAAAATTACTCTCATCACTTCTATGTACTCTTTTGCGTCCGAACACTTATCTAAACACATTAGAAGAAAGGGTGTCAAGTTAAATTTAAATTTAACTAGCAAAGTCACGAACCAAAACTTGTACCAGAGGACTGTGAAGCAATGGACGAATCCTGTTAACCAAAGTCTCAGAAGGATTTATATCATTAATTTAACTATTTAAAATAGAACTATTTTGGAGCTTTTTTGAACGAATATGATAAACAAAATATCAATTTTTGATAATTATGTAAAATTTGATACAAAAAAGTTTTTCTGCTATGTTAAATATGACATTCAAAAAGTGGAAGTTTAATTGTCCACTGTGGCCAAACCAAGTACTTTCCAACGCTGTATAGCATTTATTAAGTTTTGCCCGGAAAATTTTTTCATACGATTTTGAAAATTTCTCTATATAGGGCAAAAAAAGAACAATATTTGGAAGGCCACTGCGGCCAAACAAAGTACTGCAAAAAAATAGAATTGATATCGCTTGAATCTTTGGTCCATGCCCTTTCCAACGCTATATGGCATCTACAAATTTTTTTATAGGACTTTGAAAATTATTCTATTTAGTATGATACACTTTATTAATCAGTTCAATGTTAAATTCATCTTCCGAACGTTGCTTTGTTATGATTAATAAATTGTATCACGCTAAGTAGAGCAATTTTCAAAGTCTTATAAAAAAAAATTCCGAGCAAAATTTAATACATTCTTTACAGATATCAATTTCATTTTTTCGCAGTACTTGGTTTGGCCACAATGGCCTTCCGAACTTTGCCCATATATTGCTACATATAGAGAAATTTTCAAAATCCAACAAAAAAATTTGTCGGGTAAAATTGAATACATCCAATACAGCGTCAGAAAAGGCAAAGATAAAAGATTCATACAAAATCAATTTCATTTTTTCGAAGCAATTGGTTTGTTCCAAAATAGTTCTATTTCAACTATATTTGCTATAAATCCTTCCGAGATTTTGTTTAACAGGATTCTGATAACCGCTTAACAGGCCTCTTTTACAAGTTTTTAGTTTGCGACTTTCCTAGTTAAATTTAAATGTAACTTGGCACCCTTATTAGAAGATAGGAACATCTTCTTGCATTTTTAGTGCATTTCCTTGAGGAGATAAAATGCAATATCAAGTTATTGGTAACGGATTCGCTAACTAAATAATATTTTCAAAAAAATGTTTCTTTATTGTAATATTATATTTATACATATAAGTACTTTCTTTTATTATCATTAAAATGACTGACGGACTGATTAAAAACTTACCGGCTCTAACTTGCACGTCACGGGACACAACACGTCCAACGCTATTGCTTGCCACACAACGATAGATAGTATTGTGTACATCTTGATGATAGGCAGCGGCGGGAAACGGTAATAGCACCATTGTACCATTACGTAATACACGACGCACACCATGAATTTCCGTTACAGTGGTGCTGTCCGCATGTACCCATTCAATCGTCGGTTGAGGACTACCCGAGGCGGAGCAGTCAAGCCAGCCGCCTGTAGAGTTAGAAAATTCAACGCGTCCAGGCGGTTCCATTACAAACCCCGGCCCACGTAAATGTGCTTCGAAGATTTCCGCAAATAAAATATCTGCAAAAACGCATTTAGAGAGATAATAACAACACATAATAAATAAAGTGCGAAAACATGGTTTTCATCACCATTTTGTTATTAGAATATTTGCGCGCATGTGTATTTAATTGTCGTTTATATAGCGTCTATATATATATCTAACGTAAGCAAATTCAACACGATAAATAAAATTAAATAAAAAGACTTCATAAAATCTTGGTGTAATCTCTGTACCCTTTTTATGCATCAATCAAAATAAAAACATTCAAGAAAACGAATTATGTTATTAAAAAACAAATACAGGTTGAAAATCTTTTCTGTTAAACTTAAGTTAAGTTAAGTTAATGTGGTTCAAAAGTTTGTATAATCCATGTCCATCAATCACACAATAAAAGTGTCGAAAAGTTCGGGGAAATCTAGCAGGTAAAAACATTAACAAAGTTACACCAGCAAATCCAACAAGTTAGAGGATTAATTGCCATAGCAGAACGTGAAGTAACAATTGTGAATTTCAGAAGGATAAACAGGGAATTTTCTTCCCGGAGTATTAGTTGAATCGTGATATTCGGGCGGAGAAGTCGCACAGAAGAATTAAAGTTAAAAGTAAGTTCCAGTAAAAAATTCATTTGTAAATAGTTCCCTTAAATTTTGTGAATAAAATCTGGGCTATTCACAGTGCTACGGACCTTGTCTACAGACACCGATAAATATCAAAAAGGGGATTTGCGCAATAGTACGTTAAATGTCATAAAGAATCCAAATCGAGATATTATAGTTCGACAAAACCAATCCTTAAATATTCGACATCACATAGCCTAATACAATTCTTCATTTAGTTTCGTGAAAAAATACTATACATTATAACATGTGCCTAGGTAAAGGTGTAATGTTTTTTGGATTCCTTGCAGAAAAAGGAGTCTAAAGCGTAAGCTGACGTGTTGCGTGTTTATGAAATTTAATTTGTCCGTCAAAAGACTTATTCTTCTATTGTTTACTAAATATTAAACTTTCTTGCCACATAAAACAAAAATCACGACCCGTATGTTGAAAACAAAAATAGAAGAACAGATATTAGACAGTCAGACAACCAGATAAGCCTAAAATTATCAGGAAAATGATTTTGAATCAATCAATATAATAAAAGTTGTTTATCTTAAACCCTGCTGATGTTACATACATCTGCAAAAACTTAAACATCCTACATATTAGGTAGTGTAGGGTGTAAAAATACAATTCATTAACTAATCATTGTGGTCGCCATAGATATTAAATAACCGCGAACAGGTGTATGCAACAATCGGTGACATTATTTTGCTTCCCTATTGTTCGCCTGTGGAAATCATGCTTAGGATTTAAGAATTTCACTTCATCATTCTCGCCTAAGTCGAAAAATAATCTACATAGGTCCGTGGTTAATGAGAAAATATGACTTCGTTACATTAAAGAACAAAAAATTTTGCTTAACCTACATATAACTTCTTTCTTCCTGTTTTATTCACCTCGACATATAAAAGATATCTTTCTCTCAGACTCTTATGCTACTACAACTATTCAGTTTGTCTGTGTTTACCAGCCAAACCGGATATGCAAATTTACATATTCTGGCTTTTTAGGTGGTATGTAAATAAAAAATGTAGCCACATGTGTGCATGAATGTCTGTTAATACGAATAAAATTTATATGAATGTAAATTTATATACGCATGTGCACATATTATAAAAGCATTTTAAGCAAATTTACTAAATATATTTTGCTATTGTTACAACGTTCTCGAAGTGTAATCTTGTAATGTCAAACGTGGTATTATCGTATAAATTAAAAAATTATACTCGTCAAGTGTCATGTCCGTAATAGTTATTGTAGCTTAAAAGAATATATTCTTAGTTATGCGCACAACGAGACTACTTTCGTTCATCTTAAGAAGGGCTACCAAAATGAATTTACAAATTTTTAGACTAAAGTATGTGATGAGTTAACACACACACAGCCGCACCTTTTTATTAATAATAAACTTTTACGTCAAATTCTAATCTCGATCTCTGCTGATAAATAGAGAGAATATATATCAAATTGTATCTGTCTCTCTCAAGTTTTATTTCATGATAATCTAACAACCGACGACGTCCATGGCTTCGTTGACTCAAAAATTTTATGCGGTTGCAAATTTTTGTCTACCCTTACGTTTCTAAAGGATATATCTGCGTGCTCCAAATTGACTGATAAAAAAAGAAGCCCATTATTTTATAGATATTTGGAGCCTTGGAGTAAAAATTTATGTGAAATTTCAAATCTTTACCTCTACTACCATACGACTTTTTCAGCAATGGAATCCAAAGTATATGTATAGGTGCCAATAATCGATTTTTTTTAAACATTTTGAAATCCGCCATTTAAACAAATTCGAAATTGCTCGCAAAAGGGCTAGATTTAACTATGTGTCGCTTACTCAGATAACTGCATATAAAAGTTTCTCTTTTGCTCACCTAATTTTTCGCGAGGAAGAAACCTAATTTTTCAAACGACTCCACAAAAATACTTTTTCAACTCCTGTTCAAATTCTTATTGATGATGGTCTCGAAGGCATTCGAAATATATAGTAGAAACCATAGGATATTCTTGATCAGCATCGATCGATTTAAGCATGTCCGTCTGTCTGTCTGTGTAAACTCTGTGATAAACATTCTTCTGGTCGCAAAAATAAAGATATTGGCTTCAAATTTCGAAGAAACATTAGAGTATTGCACGCAAGTTCCTATTGAAAAGGGGCTAAATCGATTACAGGCCACGTCTACAGTATGGGTTGAAAACACGTCTATTTTCTGTCTGTTACTCTGGCCATTTTTCACGGTATTCCATGGCTGGCTGCGTTTCACGATATTCCATAAAAATAGAAAAATCTACCACGCCCACCTATTAAAATTTAGTCTTTTCCCCTTTTTTTAAATAACGGTGGTGGATATAAAAGATTTGGCACAGCCGAATATAATCTTCTTACTCGTTTTTCTTTCATTTTTTCTTTTCTGTTACACTATGTGGTTAGTATAATATTTCTACTATGAAATCAATAAAACTTCAATATCATCTAAGTAGCAACAATAATTAACAAGAACCTTTTTTATGCGTTCTTGTTTGTAACAAGGGGTTTAAAACTAGATTAAACGAATAAGCCATTGGTGTTCCAAGTTTTCGTTACGATATAATTTATTTAATGTGAAGAACATGATGAATCCTAAAAGTGACGAGCTGCAAAGTTTTTACCAAAAAATAAGGAGTTACATCTGATTCGTGCGATCACGTGCCTTGTTATTTATAGGTTTACAATCAAAATGCTCTGTGCTAAATATTTTGAAACCACTCCCATATAACGATTCCTACGTAAAGTAAGCCTGCAGAAAAGTGTCGTATTTAATTGGATTGTAAGAACAACTTAACATAAAAGTTGGACTAAGTAGGTCTATTTATTAAACCACACTGCATGCAAGAGTTCTCATGAAAAGCATGCTATTATATTGCAGCAGAGGCTTTTTTTACCTTTTAACGAAAGTACTAGAAGAGTAATGAAGCCTTTGCTAAGAAAATTAATTTCATTAAATTTACACTTCGTTAATTCACGTTTCGCGCCCTATTCCATACAAAGGCTCCCAGGAAAAGTATGCTATTACATAGAAATAAGCTATAATTTTGGTCATTTTATCATGAAAATAAACAAATGTATCAAGTAAAATGGAATAGAGTACTTAATGGTTGACCTTATTCGCCTATAATTTATGTTACTGGTTTATATTTATCTCTATCAATAACAGTTATAGTAAGTATATAGAATAGCTTCAACATTGGTGTCTTTAAAGGTATTTTATTTGAACGTAAACCACTCACTCTTATGTAACGATTATATATGATATCAGCTGAATGCACCGTATTATGGTTTAAATTTACTGTTTAGAAAGCAATCTTTGAAGTACTAGAAAGTGACATGACAAGTAAATTCCTTTAAAGATTTATGAAATATATATAACGCCCAATCTGTCTTTAGGAGAATAAAGAGAATAGAATGACCTTAAAATTAATTTTGTATTATTTGACATAATTGCATTAAATTTTTAAGCGACATTAACGGCCTCTCATACTAATCAACAAAATTGCAGTTAGTGTCAAAGTAGCGGGATCAAAAAGGCCTATATGCTCGAACCGAATCTTCATTTTTCATGTTAATCATGTTTCAATCAAATAAATTTTTGATCAAGCAATTTTGTCGTGTCCTGGCTTTGAGTGCAGAAGCTGATTATTGCTGCTGACGCAGGCTATCAATTTTACATCTTTTCCTAAGAACCCGGGATTGCAGCTTTCATGCGAAGTCCTTGGTAGGATATAAAGAACGCAAGAGTTTTCTCAAATCAATCGAAAACTAAATTGTGACCGGAAACGTTTATGAACTGAATATGCGGATTGTAACGACGAATATATGCATCATACTTTCTTTGGAAACAACTTCACTGAATCGTAGTTTATTAAAGAAACATATGTCATTTATTTTTTTTAAATTTACCACATTATGTACACAAATATATAGTAGTAACTCCTGCCATACGTGACTTCAAAACATCTGCTGTAAGAATGCTAAAGGCAAACTCATGTTTCTGCTTATTGTAAGAGGTAGTACACTATCTAATGATACCACATATCCACCAAAATATCTTCGAACTTTTGATAGATTTCCATCGTCGCAGCATATTGCTTCATTGAGACCAGTTCGCTACGCAGCTTGTTGCTTAAGCGGTAATATCACTGTTAACTTTTTAGAAACAAAAAGTTTCTTATATTCGCCTAATCTTTAAATCTTTTAAATTATGTACATTTTCTTTGAAATTTCAATTTCCTTCCCCAAACGCTGTCAAAAAGCGACTCATGCTAAACAAATCAATGTTTAGAGAGGTACAATCTAATATGTTGCCTGTTGATTTACAATTTCTCTAATGCACCCACAGATGTCTTTGAAAAGTGTTAATGTTCATTTGACAGCATTTCCAAACAAAACTATATTAGTAAGTAAGCAAGTAGAGAGCGATTGAAATATTTCTAGTGCTTCCGTCAACGAAAAAATATTTTCGAAACTATGATTTTGGTGCTGTTAATGAATACAACTATTGAATTATACACCTTTTTGCCACTGTGTCCATCAGTTCGCAACACGTAAGGTGTAAAACATACGAGTTAGATTTTAACAACGAAAACGTATGTCGCGAGCATATAATCTACGCGGAAATAAACTGATCAATATTTGGGTATGGAATGACAGCTCTATCGTCCTGGGACTGCAAACTAATGGCAAAAACAATACAAAATTTCTTGTAATAAAGAAATATTTTTACAACACATTCCAAAACTTCAAAAACATTGTCCTTGAGACATTATTTTTTCAAAGCGGCACGCAACTCCAGCTGGTTTCATTCTTTTTTTTTGGAATTTTTTACACTGGAGCAGATTTTAGCACATTTCTGATAAGTTAGTTTAAACGATAATTATTAACAAAAAATTGTCTTGCACAAGTATGCCTTTGAGACGCTGACAATATGTCAATATTATTCCACTTCAAAAGCTTTTTATACAGTGTTCTTTTTAAACTTGTTCCTTGCATACATCCGCTTGAGATTGATTCTAGCAACATTCTTCTGACGTATTAAATTTTTCTATGTATTTCAAACGTAAGTTTTACGCGAAACTATTAGTTTTCAGCGACTGTACCGCTTCACGAATATTCGGTCAATTCCCTATTAAGTATTTTGCAAAATCCACTACGAATTAAACGCTTCAGTAATTACAGTTAGAATCGTCTTATTTATTGGAAGATAGAAGATATTCTGAATTTGCATTAGATTTTTAAAATAATGTACATAAAATTAGTGTTGCCGTTCTGGGGCTCTAACTTTACCACGACCATGCATTTATTGCTTCAAAAATAAAAGTATATGTAGTATACATCCCCTACATCACTTGCAGGCTTAAAAGCCTAAGATAGGCCCACTTTTTATTAGACCGATTGATTTAGACTCATTTTCTGCATCGATTTACGCTTGTCTGGCTGTCTGAGGTCTCTTCATAAAGCTTACATTCAACATACATAACACAATTTTTGAGATATTTTGACGAAATTTATTATGCTACCTGTTTTGGCTCATGAACAAACACTATTAAAAATGGATTCAATCGGACCACTTTTGCGACCCCTACGTATATAATGTACCAAGTGAAAGAAGTTTTCATATGACAAAAATTTAAATTTCTAATATTTTTCGAGAAAAATTGATAGAAAATAATATTTTGGTGTATAAGATATACGTAAAGAATTTGGATCGGGAAAGCTCATATTTTGAACCATCTCCCATATAACCGTCTTTATGAAAAGTAAGTTTTTATATGGTAAGATCTAATTTTTAATTTTTATAATGAAAATAAGTCTATGATAGTAACTTATACAAATTAACTGCACCAAATTTGGACTACGTTGACCTGACTTTGGACCCAACCACATGTATGGTTTCTCATGACGAGTACCATTTTATATGAAAACTAAGCCTAATTTTTGTACTTTGTGTTAAAAACAGTTAAACACGTTAAAACGTTTTAGGTCCTCTTACCATGGAAAACGTGTTTTAATATGGAAGCAAGGTATAATTTTGAATATTTTATTCTAAGACTGTAAAATTTGGACGCTGGCACGGTTCACATTTATAAGTTAATCCATAACAAACACGTTAATTATGGGCAACAGATGCTGATATGTAGTGGGTATTAATGAAATTTACTACAAATATTTATGCATTCATATTTAATGTTCATTTTTACGTGAATAGTTTTGAATAGTTCATACTAACGCACTTTTTCAATTAGAGAGACGTATACCTATAAAACAAAAAGTACGAATTCGAAAATTGGCAGAGAATTTTTGCTCATCTGTTAAGTTATATTTCAAGCGAAAGAGAAGGGAACCTATAATATATATTTCCTGAGCTCTATTATCTATTTGTTTAATAGTACACAATAAACGCATAGAATGATTTTCTAAGACTACGATTGTCTGACCATATATATATATAACATTCGAAAACAAATTTTTTATACCCTTTTGTAATATTTACGGGCACGAGGTTCGTCGATTTCACTTTGTTATACCCAGCACCGAAGGTCAAGTGTATATTTCATTTTGTCATTTGGCTTGTGACTATCAAAAGGAAAGTTCGAAGATCCCACAAATATATCCTTGATCAGCATCAAATTTAAAATCGATTTAAACATGTCCGTCTGTCCCTCTGTCTGTGTAATGTCTGTGGTAAACATTTTCCTGGTTGTAAAAATTAATATATCGGCTTAAAATTTGGCAGAAACATTGGAAGTACTTGCAACTCATCTTGGTATTGAAAATGCGCCAAATCGGTCAAAGGACACACTCACAGTATGACATAGACTAAGAGCAGCTCTGTTTTCGGAAACAAAAAAATTGGGTATTTTGCTTATCACTCATAAACCATGGCAGATAGATCTATAAAAATTTACACAAATATTGCACTAGCTATCCCGTCGCCTCCATGCAAAAGCGGTAAGTATCGACCACGCCTATTCGACATAACAGAATATTGAATTAAAATTTTTTTGTGGAAACGTTAAGAAGAATTCTTTAGAATCCATAAAGTGTATATATTCTTGGTCAGTATAAAATTCGGAATCCACCTAGATGAATCCGTCGGTACGTCTGTCCATCTTTGTGGCTGCTTAACTATCTAATGTCTGCCGTAAACATACTCCTGGACGCAAAAATGAAGATATTGGCCTCAGATTTGTCAAAAACATTGGAAGTTCTTTCACTGCCAGGCCCACCTATTACAATTTAGTTTTTGTTCCTTTTTAAGATAAGTGTGGTGGGTATAAAAGATTCCGCTCAGCCGAATATACCTTTCTTACATGTTTTATATAAGGACCAGATAGGGTTCACAGAAATTTTCAGAAATTTCCTGTAAAGGACTGAATTTACTCAAACGAATCTGCACTAAACTCAGGCAGACAAACATATAGACATGTTTGTAACTATACTGTTTTTAAATAAAACTGTAGAAAAATTTTTTGACATCAAAACCTTCCATCGATCCAAAATATAGACCTTACGAAATGTTCCAATAATCAATCTGGCTATTTTAATTCGAAAAATCTATAATCCTGCCTTTGTATGGGAATGAATACAAAAACAAGCAAGAAAACTATATTGCCGGTTCTTTTATATTTACCACCCACCATCTTAAAAAAAAGAGGAAACCAAACTAAATTTTAATAGATGAGCGTGGCAGATTTTTTCTATTTTTATGTAATACCGTGAAAATTTTTATTTTGCAGTTTATAAGCACTGGGCAACACATCTGGAAAGCTGATGTGTTCTCAGCTTATTTTACACTATGGGCGTGGCCTGTGACCGATTTGGACTAATTTCAACACCTACTTCTAAAGTTTTTCCCAAATTTCATCCGGATATCACAGATAAGCAGAAAGACAATTGGACAGATACGTCTAGCGGATTCCGGACTTCATATTGATCAAGAATATATACACTTTATGTAGTTTCTGAAGCATCTTTCTTAGCTTTACAAACGTTTTCACAAAAAAATTAAACCCCAATACTCTATTATGACGAGTGGGCGTGGTCAGGCCTTCCTATTTTTGTAGCGAAACTAGACGATAGCTAACTTACTAAACGTAGAAACTTTTATAGATCTACTCGTTATGGCTTATGAGAGAAAAGCAAAAAACCCAACGATGAGAAGCATAGTCATGTTGCCATTTTGTTCGTAACGCCAAAAGGAAAGAAAAAAGACCGCACGAAATATATATATTCTTGATCAGCATAAAATTTAGAATCGATTTAAGCATGTCCGCCAATATAATGTCTGTGGTAAACATTCTCCTGAACGCAAACGTGAAGATATCGGCTTCAAATTTGACGGAAACATTGGAAGGTCTTGTAAACAGGTTGATATAGAAAATGTGTTAAACCGAGCGAAGAACACATCCACAGTATAACGTACACTGATAACACCTATGTTTTCGAAAGAAGAAAAATTGGGCTTTTTAGTCATTACTCAGCAGATATATCTGTAACAATTTCCACAAATATCACGCCAGCTAACCTGTAGTCTCCGTGCAAGACTGCAAGATATCGACCACTCCCACTCGATATAATAGAATATTGATTGAAATTCAATTCTTCTGCGGAAACGTTTCTAACATTGAGAAAGATGCTGCAGAAACCATATAAAGTATATATATTCTTAATCGGTATAAAACTCGCAATCCACCTATACTTATCTGTATAATGTCCATGAATACATTCTCCTAGTTGGAAAAATGAAGATATCGCTATAAAATAAGCTGAAAACACGTCTGTTTTCTGGCTGTTTTGCTAAGAGCTCATAAACTACAAAATGAAAACTTCCACGGTATTCCATAAAAATTCCAGAAAAAATCTGCCACGCTTACCTATTAAAATTTAGATTGCTTCCTATTTCTTTTTAGATAAAGGTGGTGGATACAAAAAATTCAGAACAACGGAATTTAATTTTCTTACGTGTTTTTTCTTAAGAGCAGAGATGTTCTCAGTCTACGTTGCACTGTGAGCGTATCCTTCGATCGATTTGGCCTATTTTCAACACCAACCTGTGTGCAGGAACTTACAATGTTTCCGCCAAATTTGAAGCCGATATATTCACATTTGCGATCAAGAGAATGTTTACCATAGACATTACACAGACGGACAAGACTAATATGCTTAAATTGATTCTAAATTTGATACTGCTCAGGAATATATATACTTTGTGGGGCTCTGATATGTCCTTCTGGGCATTACAAGCAAAATGTATATATCTCTCACCTTCGTTGGTATAATAATGTAATACCTTAATACAATGTAAAGAACTCGGTGATATATTATGCCACCACAATTGAAAATAAATTTTTTACTGCGTTTATGTTAACTTTGCTGCTGTCTACAATTATATCTATCTCAGCCTTTTAATACACATTTGAGCCTATAATTAATGTGAAGTATGCAAAATTAGCTTAGCTACCTATAATAAAATTGCTGGGAAAATGTACTCAGAGAGTAACACTTTTTTATGTCGGAAGGCAATCAGTGAGAAAGCTTATAGTTTAATAGTAAAAGAGAACATTGAAAAAGTGGAATGGGAAAATAATCGAAATAGTGCATTATTTCTCATCGCCGTCCTCCCCCTTCCCCCACCCACTCCCCATGTGTTTACACAGAATAAAAAATATTTTCAATCAGTTCATTGCCACGCCCTAAAATATTTTGATTTGTTAATGCAAATATTCATATTTTTTTGCATCTATAGCGGTAATATTTATCACTATAGAATATTTCATTATAATCCTTTTCAAAAATCGATATACAGGGTTTAGATACCAACAGTTCAATTTAATGTCGATGTAACAGAGTTATTATTTGTAAAATTACAGGATTGCTACAAGATAGAAGGTATTATTTATTGTGTGCACATACGCTGGATTTGTGCTGTATACATTGAATATATCCAATTTATTAACGTGTACTAGAAGAAAGAATTTTATTATATTATGCATCTTTATTCGTAACAAAGCAGGTAGCAAAGAATATTTCACTGCTTTCCTTTGAAAAATTCAATCAATTATTTTCTTTTCTTTACGTTCTTAAGTGTTTTAAATTGCTTTTGTTTTATTTACGGAATATAACAACGTAGAGATAAAAAACGCGATTTAAGTAGACAAACAGAAAAAATATTTCTTACAACTACACTAGTGAAGTGTTCAAAACGAAATTGTAAGACTTCTACCATCTCTCTAACATACAGACATATGTGACTGTAACATATATTTGTGTACAAAAAGAAATTTATAGTTGCACTAGTAAGCACAACCTACCAAAATATAAAAAGAAAAGAATGATAACGGCTTGGTAACTAATCCACATGATTTTTGTTTTGTTCCTATTTCAGTGTTGCGTTTATTTCAATTATGATTTTCTTTCAGTACTTTTTTATTTTCTCTTTGTAAAATTCGTTGTTTTCATTACCGCATTTTTTAAATTTTAATTAAAGATATATTGTTTGTTATACAAAAAATTTTTAACGCTAAAAAGAGCGAACGGGTAATATTGTATTGTTAGAGAGAGAGCTGTACTGTGACGCAATTTTTAATGGCAGTATTTGATGGGATGAAGGAGGAATAGGTTGCGCGGGTGATGATGGTGGTGGGGAGGGAAAGGGGGAGGAGGTGGTGATGGTAGTGCTGGCCATTTATAATTATTTCAATTGACTTTGTTTAAATCTTTTTTTTTCACCGGAATCAAATTCACTTCTAATACATTTATGATTGAGAAACAGTTAAAATTTATTAATTTTTGTTATCGGAAAATTATTACTGAATAATGAATAATTTTGAATAATTTCCGTTTTGTTTTTATTTCACTTAATACAAAGAAATGTAATTTTATTTTCTTGTCTAATTTCAAGTAATTATTTGTGTCTGCTTCTCAATGCATCCCTGTAATTTTTCGCCACTTTGTTTTCCGCTTGAAAGTATTGATGGCATTATCCTCTATACATAGATATCGAATCCTGAGATTTATGACATTACACTTGACATTTATAATTCCGCACTATCACTCTCCCGCTTTTTTACTTTCTTTATTTTTAAGCCCTCATTTCACTCTCCGCTATCAATTGTTATCAATTCACTACAGCGTCTCACAAGCGCACACACAACTAAATCTACATGAAATTCTCTATCGCCTTTACTTCTGTTCTCTTTTACCGGTCGGCTCTCATTTTCCAAAAATATTCATTTTTCCGTTTAATCGGGCAAAGCCTTCGAATGTCCAACTGCAACTGAGTCGTTACTCTTGATATCGATACGGGCATCTCAGAGGGTATTGTGCGTTTGCTTTCAATGGGGAGTCATCGTTGTATATCTATAATTTTCCAAGCTGGCAGCCATATTTTATTTTTCGTTTGGCGCATGCTCAAGTCAGCAATTCCAATTGTTCGTTTGTTGCATAGTAAAAATTCGTTTGTATTGTCTATGGTTAAGGACATTACTAATCGGCCCTATTTCGAATATATTTTGAATCTCATATTATTTAAACATACATGAATATATATAAAATATATGATTTTATATTTTCTTGTATTTGATTTTTTCTACTATTAACTTCTCTACCATCATTTTCACTTCTTATGTGTTTAACTGGTACAGTAGATATATGAAAGCTTGGTTTTCCTTTAAAAAGCTATGCAAGCGGTTACCACAACCATCTACAAATATAAATACTTCTTTTAATGAAATATATGTTTTATACGCAAGAATGAGTTTGTTTTTTATGACAACATAGCATTGAGGTAATGTTTGATATATCCTATTAATAGGTTTTTGTTTCTTCAACGAAGAAAATATCGCAAAGACAACGAAAGTCTTAATAATAATTTCATAAAATGCCTACGAATTATAGTTTCAAATATATGTACATTATAAAAACTTATCGCATTCGGATCTATGGCTTGACCATGTTTAAAAATACACATAATTCTCATATGCATGACAAGTTTTTCCAAACGCAGTTCTCTTAATTGTTCTGTTTTTAATTATTTATCGTGGTTTGAATAAACTGCATTTTTTTGTTTTATGTTGCATTTTATTTACTAAATTAATTTATTTACTGCCTTAGAACATGGAAAAAAACATTCATTACATGAAAGATTGTTCTTTCTTGAAACTTCGTGCTCATTTTCAAGCATTTGGAGAAGGTCGCCGATGATAAAAAAATTCTATGAATTTCACTATAAAATTATACATTTTCCTGCCGTTTCCGTTGTCATATCGCGTGATGTGAAATTCAAAACATCTTGGAAGAAAAAGGACGTGGATAGGCGGTTTTATGCTCCTAGGGTTGCAGACTAATCGGAAATATTAGTAAAAATTCATTATAATAAAAAAACACGTCTATAAAACGCGTTTAAAAATTTTAAACTGTTTTTTTTAGAACATCAATTTCCTAAAACTGCACGCAACATAACCCTAACAATTTTCGTTCGAATTTCCAACAATCCTTAAGGTGACTTTTTAAAAAGAAATATGCGATAAATTTTAGATAACGTTTATTAACAAATTATTACTTTTTTTCGGTTAAAGGCAGGCGAAACTGAACGTTTTCATTCCAATATAGGACAAAAATTAATGTTTTTATAATACTCCGTGTACTTCTCTGACTTCAGATCGAATTATAATAAAATAACTCTGGATAGAAATGACCGAAATGTATAAAGCAGGAAATTTCGGAAAATTTCGAGGACGAAATGAAAGTAAATACAGATTGACAATGCCTTACTTACCGTAATTGTAAAATGAAAGCGCCTTCTTCAGCTGGCGATTAACAGAAAGATTGAAGAAAATTCGTGAGAAATCCAGGAGGTAAAAGGATTAACGAAAAAGAGTGCACCGGAATTTCATGGAACTAAAGGATTAATATTCACGGCAGAATAAGATATAGAATTTATGACATGCTAAAAGCTCACAAATGATATATATGTATGTATATGTATATATGTATGTATGTATATGTATACAGATTTATTTGTGACTATCAATTAAGCATTTGTAAGTTAAGTTGTAAAGTTCTGCTTGATGTTTTGTGGCTGTGAGTGTTCTAATAACCGATACCTGATGAAGATACAAATGAGTTAGATGAACGAACGCATGGATGAACGAATACATAGGGTGCCATGAAATTGAATTGCTTCCCAAGGTCATGCCATGCGGCACCATCTGATTGAAACCAAGTGCACATATATTGCAATTTGGGGGCCAAAAGTGGGATCACTTTAAATTGTTATTGTTGAGCCAGCCACATCTTCGAAGAAGATTATTCCGATGATTCCTTTACCCCAAAATCTTTAGCCCAAAACATTACCAAGTTGTAGACGCATCCGTTTCTTATTCATGGAGTTTATGAACTTCAAATGCAGCAATTAGTTTTATCTATCCTTTAGCTGGAGAGAGAGTTAACGCTGTTTGCCGAAATCTCGCAACGTCCTTAACACTTTTTTGTTTTGGTTGTCATGTACGATGTTAATATAGTACAATAACATGATTATGCAGATGAGGACGGATTACAAGTTACAAATCTCACAAGATATTGCAAAAAAAACGAATGAAGTCGTTTAAAAATGTCGCACACATTCGTATATTAAGAGCTAACACAACGCGCAAAACATGTACCTATGAGTTTGCAGAGAAGACACAGAGCAGTGTACACACAATGAATTGGTCTTGAATTTTAGTTTGCTGAGTTTTAGTTCACCGAAATAATTTGAGACACTTCTCCGATTTTAAATATTTTTTCTCTTACAGTCTTATACAATAAGTTAATATTGTTACTTTATTTGATTATAACGGAAAGCTACCATATACATATGTAACATATATATTGCGCGTTACCAAGTAAATAAAAATGAGAGTTGACTTTTTGCAACACTTCTGGCGAGACTGATTTATTTTATTCAAAATATTGTCCTTGGCACTGCGTACAGCGATTTGTACGTTCGAGAAACATAAGTAGCTATTTGTCTGCTTCCGCTTTCTTTCTCATGATTTGTATGAGCAAAAATTCTATTAAACGTGTCCTAATATGACGACATACTCTATATCATTTATAATTTTTTTACATAGCAAAGCGTCTATACTACATATACTTATATATACATATATAAACATATGTACGGAAATAAACCCAAAGATGGTGTATCAAATGTAAAGTGATTTCATTGCACCGTATATATCAGTTCAACTTGCAAATTTCTAAATTTTATGTGTCAAATATTTTAATAAATTGCAGTAAACATTTTGTATAGGCTTGTTATAAGAGTAGTTTATCTTCATTTAATGCAGCACATGTGTACGTATATTTAATGTATTTTATGCAATTTTCTATGTCACCTGATGTATCTGCTTGCGCAGAATATATTCCAACACTATGACAGGAGTTTTAATTAAAAAATAATATGGTATACACAATAACTATATAATACAATTACAATTAATGTCGGAATCAATACAAATAAAATATGAAAGACTTATTCTTAATCCTAACTTACAAAACTTGTTTATTTTTTCGATTAATGTCCAATAATATCTAATAAGTGGCGTGTCTTTTCGTTTCTATCACAACCCTTAGTAAACCCAAGAGCACCTTTCTAGATATTTCGCGAAACGATAGACTTGGTTTTATAAAACGAACTTCCAGCCTCGATGCGAACAACATAAATGTTAAGCTCTATCCTAAATTCACTATATCGGTCGTACAATTGAAAACCCAAATTGCTCAGCCAAAGAAATAAAAATTATTGGAGGCACAACTGTGCTTGAATACTGAAAATTTAGAATAAGATAAAAACATTTGTCCATGTTGAAATGAGGATAGCATCCGGGATAAATCTTGCAAAGAATGTTTTTAGTATATACGGACGAATAATTTTTATTTTCACAGGAAATTTAACCGCGATGGCGAGGACATTTTTGGGAAATTTGCGAGCTTCCTTGAAATAAATGTGTTCTCGGCAATGAACGAAATAAAGCATTTAATATCAAGATTATTAATTCTTCGTTCACGATTCGCCAGCGCAAGTTCGAAATGTCAAGAAGACGTTAATGTGGTTTCATATTGGACTGCTGACTGGCGTGAAGAAATAATACACCGCCTACAAGTGACAAGTAAAGATAAGCTTGTAGATTACCATGTAAATAGTCAGTATGTCAAAATCCAAATATAGGTACGAAAAAACCGCCTTGGAGTTGACTGCGGTTATAAAGCAGATGTCTCTGAAAAAGCTATATCGGAGGAAGAGTAAGAACAAATACGCCTATGTTTTTAGTATGTACTATATATGCAGATATCTTGATACAGATACACTATGAAAAATGTTTAATTTTTATGACCAAGCTAGGCTTCATTTAAGGAATTCTGTCTGAAATTTTCATATACACCTTATTTAAAAAATATTAGGGGCGAAGTTTTTCATATATACCAGTCATTACATTATGGAAAGTTTCCACTAAAACCTACTTCTAACTTAGCATAGTAACAGTATATTCTTATCGTTGCCGGTACATTAATGCATACACACCCATTACCCATATTTCTAAAGTTAAGTAAGACCGTACCTTTGATCTCTTCACATAAATTCCTATACGCATAAAGTTAATTTGTATGTATATATTCAACCTTATAAATTTATATATAAGCATACTAGACTCGTACGAACATTAAAGCAGCGACACACGTACATAGATATTCTATGCTACGTCAGAGAAAATTCCCAACTAAACTACTAAAGTACAGCCTAGCAACACGATTACTTTTATGCATTAAGATGAATATATTAATACACATACTTGTATCTACCTTTAAGTTAGCATAACAAGAATATAACCCATGTCTGTAAGTATATTAAAACATACACAAAAACGTATATAATCGTTCTATACAACGTCATGTAAAATTTCTATTAAACAACCACTCTTAAATTAGCATAGCAATCGAATGGCTCGTGTCTCTATAAGTGTAGTAATACACACATACACTCTAGCATAATCGTTTAGTACGTCATAGAAAATTTTTCGAATCTCTATTAAAATTTGCCTAGCAACATGTTGCCTCTTGTGTCTGCATATACTTAAGCAATAAATCGCTGTAAACACATATAAATACCTTCGTGTGCGTAATAGAAAATTACCAAATAATCATTTCAATTTCACTGATTAGAAAGTCATTTATGTGTACGGTCACACTAAGCCATATGCGCTGTCAAACTCATAGGAGAATTGGTGTGTGATGATTTTCGGCTATCAAAGCAGCAGTCGTTCCTAAGAAATTTTCAGTTTACTAGCAGCAGCGAAACAAGCAGACAGGCCGCAATTACCACCGCAGTTTCGGTCGAGTTCAATAAATATTCGGTCACCATAAGTCTCGAGAAAATTAATAAATTATGTTAAATTATCGGACCTAAAGCCTCAGCAGTGCAACGCGGAGATCGCCGCCAACCCATACAGGTGTTTTTCTTTGCTTTTAGTAAGTTTGTACAAAACTCATCATCATATATCTAACGCTGTCTGGATATATATATATATATATATATATATATATATATATATATTATTATATATATATTATTATATATTATATATATATTATTATATATTATATATTATTATATATATTATTATATATATATATATATATATATATATATATATATATATA